>JAWQFJ010020395.1:17500-28792 GCA_034096865.1 Theodoxus fluviatilis | reverse complement strand
CCTGACCTGAGGTTCATGGCACACTGGGAATGGGGAGGCTTGAACTGGGGTTCATGGCACACTGGGGATGTGGAGGCCTGACCTGGGGTTCATGGCACACTGGGAATGGTGAGGCTTGACCTGGGGTTCATAGCACACTGGGAATGGGGAGGTCTGACCTGGGATTCATGGCACACTGGGAATGGGGAGGTCTGACCTGGGATCATGGCACACTGGGGATCGGGAGGCTTGACCTGGGGTTCATGGCACACTGGGAATGGGGAGGTCTGACCTGGGATTCATGGCACACTGGGAATGGGGAGGCCTGACCTGGGATTCATGGCACACTGGGAATGGGGAGGTCTGACCTGGGATTCATGGCACACTGGGAATGGGGAGGCTTGACCTGGGGTTCATGGCACACTGGGAATGGGGAGGTCTGACCTGGGATTCATGGCACACTGGGAATGGGGAGGTCTGACCTGGGATTCATGGCACACTGGGAATGGGGAGGCCTGACCTGGGGTTCATGGCACACTGGGAATGGGGAGGCCTGACCTGGGATTCATGGCACACTGGGAATGGGAAGACCTGACCTGGGGTTCATGGCACACTGGGAATGGGGAGGCCTGAGCTGGGGTTCATGGCACACTGGGAATGGGGAGGCCTGACCTGGGGTTCATGGCACACTGGGGATGGGGAGGCCTGACCTGGGGTTCAAGGCACACTGGGAATGGGGAGGCCTGACCTGGGGTTCATGGCACACTGGGAATGGGGAGGCCTGACCTGGGGTTCATGGCACACTGGGGATGGGGAGGCCTGACCTGGGGTTCATGGCACACTGGGAATGGGGAGGCCTGACCTGGGGTTCATGGCACACTGGGAATGGGGAGGTTTGAACTGGGGTTCATGGCACACTGGGAATGGGGAGGCCTGACCTGGAGTTCATGGCACACTGGCAATAGGGAGGCTTGACCTGGGGTTCATGGCACACTGGGAATGAGGAGGCCTGACCTGGGGTTCATGGCACACTGGGAATGGGGAGTCGTAACCTGGGGTTCATGGCACACTGGGAATGGGGAGGCTTGACCTGGGGTTCATGGCACACTGGGGATGGGACGCTTGACCTGGGGTTCAAGGCACACTGGGAATGGGAGGCCTGACCTGGGGTTCATGGCACACTGGGAATGGGGAGGCCTGACCTGGGATTCATGGCACACTGGGATGGCACACTGGGAATGGGGAGGTTTGAACTGGGGTTCATGGCACACTGGGGATGGGGAGGCCTGACCTGGAGTTCATGGCACACTGGCAATAGGGAGGCTTGACCTGGGGTTCATGGCACACTGGGAATGAGGAGGCCTGACCTGGGGTTCATGGCACACTGGGAATGGGGAGTCGTAACCTGGGGTTCATGGCACACTGGGAATGGGGAGGTTTGACCTGGGGTTCATGGCACACTGGGGATGGGGAGGCCTGACATGGGGTTCATGGCACACTGGGAATGGGGAGGCTTGACCTGGGGTTCATGGCACACTGGGGATGGGGAGGCTTGACCTGGGGTTCATGGCACACTGGGAATGGGGAGGCCTGACCTGGGGTTCATGGCACACTGGCAATAGGGAGGCTTGACCTGGGGTTCATGGCACACTGGCAATAGGGAGGCCTGACCTGGGTTTCATGGCACACTGGCAATAGGGAGGCCTGACCTGGGGTTCATGGCACACTGGGAATGAGGAGGCCTGACCTGGAGTTCATGGCACACTGGCAATAGGGAGGCCTGACCTGGGGTTCATGGCACACTGGCAATAGGGAGGCCTGACCTGGGGTTCATGGCACACTGGCAATAGGGAGGCCTGACCTGGGGTTCATGGCACACTGGCAATAGGGAGGCCTGACCTGGGGTTCATGGCACACTGGGGATGGGGAGGCCTGACCTGGGGTTCATGGCACACTGGGAATGGGGATGCTTGACCTGGGGTTCATGGCACACTGGGAATGGGGAGGCTTGACCTGGGGTTCATGGCACACTGGGAATGGTGAGGCCTGACCTGGGGTTCATGGCACACTGGGAATGGGGAGGCTTGACCTGGAGTTCATGGCACACTGGAGATGGCGAGGCTTGACCTGGGGTTCATGGCACACTGGGAATGGGGAGGCCTGACCTGGGGTTCATGGCACACTGGGAATGGGGAGGCCTGACCTGGGGTTCATGGCACACTGGGAATGGGGAGGCTTGACCTGGGGTTCATGGCACACTGGGAATGAGGAGGCTTGACCTGGGGTTCATGGCACACTGGGAATGAGGAGGCCTGACCTGGGGTTCATGGCACACTGGGAATGGGGAGGCCTGACCTGAGGTTCATGGCACACTGGGAATGGGGAAGCTTGACCTGGGGTTCATGGCACACTGGGAATGGGGAGGCTTGACCTGGGGTTCATGGCACACTGGGAATGGGGAGGCCTGACCTGGGGTTCATGGCACACTGGGAATGGGGAGGCCTGACCTGGGGTTCATGGCACACTGGGGATGGGGAGGCTTGACCTGGGGTTCATGGCACACTGGGGATGGGGAGACCTGACCTGGGGTTCATGGCACACTGGGAATGGGGAGGCTTGACCTGGGGTTCATGGCACACTGGGAATGGGGAGGCCTGACCTGGGGTTCATGGCACACTGGCAATAGGGAGGCTTGACCTGGGGTTCATGGCACACTGGGAATGAGGAGGCCTGACCTGGGGTTCATGGCACACTGGGAATGGGGAGTCGTAACCTGGGGTTCATGGCACACTGGGAATGGGGAGGCTTGACCTGGGGTTCATGGCACACTGGGGATGGGGAGACCTGACCTGGGGTTCATGGCACACTGGGGATGGGGAGGCCTGACCTGGGGTTCATGGCACACTGGGAATGGGGAGGCCTGACCTGGGGTTCATGGCACACTGGGAATGGGGAGGCCTGACCTGGGGTTCATGGCACACTGGGAATGGGGAGGCTTGACCTGGGGTTCATGGCACACTGGGAATGGGGAGGCTTGACCTGGGGTTCATGGCACACTGGGAATGGGGAGGCCTGACCTGGGGTTCATGGCACACAGGGAATGGCGAGGCTTGACCTGGGGTTCATGGCACACTGGGAATGGGGAGGCTTGACCTGGGGTTCATGGCACACTGGGAATGGGGAGGCCTGACCTGGGGTTCATGGCACACTGGGAATGGGGAGGCCTGACCTGGGGTTCATGGCACACTGGGAATGCGGAGGCCTGACCTGGGGTTCATGGCACACTGGGGATGGGGAGGCCTGACCTGGGGTTCATGGCACACTGGGGATGGCGAGGCTTGACCTGGGGTTCATGGCACACAGGGAATGGCGAGGCTTGACCTGGGGTTCATGGCACACTGGGAATGCGGAGGCCTGACCTGGGGTTCATGGCACACTGGGGATGGGGAGGCCTGACCTGGGGTTCATGGCACACTGGGGATGGCGAGGCTTGACCTGGGGTTCATGGCACACTGGGAATGGGGAGGCCTGACCTGGGGTTCATGGCACACTGGGAATGGGGAGGCTTGACCTGGGGTTCATGGCACACTGGAGATGGCGAGGCTTGACCTGGGGTTCAAGGCACACTGGGAATGGGGAGGCCTGACCTGGGGTTCATGGCACACTGGGGATGGGAAGACTTGACCTGGGGTTCATGGCACACTGGGAATGGGGAGGTTTGACCTGGGGTTCATGGCACACTGGGGATGGGGAGGCCTGACATGGGGTTCATGGCACACTGGGAATGGGGAGGCTTGACCTGGGGTTCATGGCACACTGGGATGGGGAGGCTTGACCTGGGGTTCATGGCACACTGGGGATGGGGAGGCCTGACCTGGGGTTCATGGCACACTGGCAATAGGGAGGCTTGACCTGGGGTTCATGGCACACTGGCAATAGGGAGGCCTGACCTGGGGTTCATGGCACACTGGCAATAGGGAGGCCTGACCTGGGGTTCATGGCACACTGGGAATGGGGAGGCCTGACCTGGGGTTCATGGCACACTGGGAATGGGGAGGCCTGACCTGGGGTTCATGGCACACTGGGGATGGGGAGGCCTGACCTGGGGTTCATGGCACACTGGCAATAGGGAGGCTTGACCTGGGGTTCATGGCACACTGGGAATGGGGAGGTTTGACCTGGGGTTCATGGCACACTGGGAATGGGGAGGCTTGACCTGGAGTTCATGGCACACTGGAGATGGCGAGGCTTGACCTGGGGTTCATGGCACACTGGGAATGGGGAGGCCTGACCTGTGGTTCATGGCACACTGGGAATGGCGAGGCTTGACCTGGGGTTCATGGCACACTGGGAATGGGGAGGCCTGACCTGGGGTTCATGGCACACTGGGAATGGGGAGGCCTGACCTGGGGTTTATGGCGAACTGGGAATGGGGAGGCTTGACCTGGGGTTCATGGCACACTGGGAATGAGGAGGCTTGACCTGGGGTTCATGGCACACTGGGAATGGGGAGGCCTGACCTGGGGTTCATGGCACACTGGGAATGGGGAGGGCTGACCTGAGGTTCATGGCACACTGGGAATGGGGAAGCTTGACCTGGGGTTCATGGCACACTGGGAATGGGGAGGCTTGACCTGGGGTTCATGGCACACTGGGAATGGGGAGGCCTGACCTGGGGTTCATGGCACACTGGGAATGGGGAGGCCTGACCTGGGGTTCATGGCACACTGGGGATGGGGAGGCTTGACCTGGGGTTCATGGCACACTGGGGATGGGGAGACCTGACCTGGGGTTCATGGCACACTGGGAATGGGGAGGCTTGACCTGGGGTTCATGGCACACTGGGAATGGGGAGGCCTGACCTGGGGTTAATGGCACACTGGGAATGGGGAGGCTTGACCTGGGGTTCATGGCACACTGGGAATGGGGAAGCTTGACCTGGGGTTCATGGCACACTGGGGATGGGGAGGCCTGACCTGGGGTTCATGGCACACTGGGAATGGGGAGACTTGACCTGGGGTTCATGGCACACTGGGGATGGGGAGACCTGACCTGGGGTTCATGGCACACTGGGGATGGGGAGGCCTGACCTGGGGTTCATGGCACACTGGGAATGGGGAGGCCTGACCTGGGGTTCATGGCACACTGGGAATGGGGAGGCCTGACCTGGGGTTCATGGCACACTGGGAATGCGGAGGCCTGACCTGGGGTTCATGGCACACTGGGGATGGGGAGGCTTGACCTGGGGTTCATGGCACACTGGGAATGGGGTGGCTTGACCTGGGGTTCATGGCACACTGGGGATGAGGAGGCCTGACCTGGGGTTCATGGCACACTGGGAATGGCGAGGCTTGACCTGGGGTTCATGGCACACTGGGAATGGGGAGGTCTGACCTGGGGTTCATGGCACACTGGGAATGGGGAGGCCTGACCTGGGGTTCATGGCACACTGGGAATGGGGAGGCCTGACCTGGGGTTCATGGCACACTGGGGATGGGGAGGCCTGACCTGGGGTTCATGGCACACTGGGAATGGGGAGGTCTGACCTGGGGTTCATGGCACACTGGGAATGGGGAGGTCTGACCTGGGGTTCATGGCACACTGGGAATGGGGAGGTCTGACCTGGGGTTCATGGCACACTGGGAATGGGGAGGTCTGACCTGGGGTTCATGGCACACTGGGAATGGGGAGGTCTGACCTGGGGTTCATGGCACACTGGGAATGGCGAGGCTTGACCTGGGGTTCATGGCACACTGGGAATGCGGAGGCCTGACCTGGGGTTCATGGCACACTGGGGATGGGGAGGCTTGACCTGGGGTTCATGGCACACTGGGAATGGGGAGGCTTGACCTGGGGTTCATGGCACACTGGGGATGGGGAGGCTTGACCTGGGGTTCATGGCACACTGGGAATGGGGTGGCTTGACCTGGGGTTCATGGCACACTGGGATGGGGAGGCCTGACCTGGGGTTCATGGCACACTGGGAATGGGGAGGCCTGACCTGGGGTTCATGGCACACTGGGAATGGGGAGGCCTGACCTGGGGTTCATGGCACGCTGGGAATGGGGTGGCTTGACCTGGGGTTCATGGCACACTGGGAATGGGGAGGTCTGACCTGGGATTCATGGCACACTGGGAATGGGGAGGTCTGACCTGGGATTCATGGCACTATGGGAATGAGGAGGCCTGACCTGGGGTTCATGGCACACTGGGAATGGGGAGGCCTGACCTGGGGTTCATGGCACACTGGGAATGGGGAGGCCTGACCTGGGGTTCATGGCACGCTGGGAATGGGGTGGCTTGACCTGGGGTTCATGGCACACTGGGGATGAGGAGGCCTGACCTGGGGTTCATGGCACACTGGGAATGGCGAGGCTTGACCTGGGGTTCATGGCACACTGGGAATGGAGAGGCCTGACCTGGGGTTCATGGCACACTGGGAATGGCGAGGCTTGACCTGGGGTTCATGGCACACTGGGGATGGGGAGGCCTGACCTGGGGTTCATGCTACACTGGTATTGGGGAGGCCTGACCTGGGGTTCATGGCACACTGGGAATGGGGAGGCCTGACCTGGGGTTCATGCCACACTGGTATTGGGGAGGCCAGACCTGGGGTTCATGGCACACTGGGAATGGAGAGGCTTGACCTGGGGTTCATGGCACACTGGGAATGGGGAGGCCTGACCTGGGGTTCATGGCACACTGGGAATGAGGAGGCTTGACCTGGGGTTCATGGCACACTGGGACTTGGGAGGCTTGACCTGGGGTTCATGGCACACTGGGATTGGGGAGGCCTGACCTGGGGTTCATGGCACACTGGGAATGGGGAGGCTTGACCTGGGGTTCATGGCACACTGGGATTGGGGAGGCCTGACCTGGGGTTCCTGGCACACTGGGAATGGGGAGGCTTGACCTGGGGTTCATGGCACACTGGGAATGGGGAGGCCTGACCTGGGGTTCATGGCACACTGGGAATGGGGAGGCCTGACCTGGGGTTCATGGCACACTGGGGATGGGGAGGCCTGACCTGGAGTTCATGGCACACTGGGAATGGGGAGGCTTGACCTGGGGTTCATGGCACACTGGGAATGGGGAGGCCTGACCTGGGGTTCATGGCACACTGGGAATGGCGAGGCTTGACCTGGGGTTCATGGCACACTGGGGATGGGGAGACTTGACCTGGGGTTCATGGCACACTGGGGATGAGGAGGCCTGACCTGGGGTTCATGGCACACTGGGGATGGGGAGACTTGACCTGGGGTTCATGGCACACTGGGAATGGGGAGGTTTGACCTGGGGTTCATGGCACACTGGGAATGGGGAGGTTTGACCTGGGGTTCATGGCACACTGGGAATGGGGAGGCCTGACCTGGGGTTCATGGCACACTGGGAATGGGGAGGCTTGACCTGGGGTTCATGGCACACTGGGAATGGGGAGGCCTGACCTGGGGTTCATGGCACTATGGGAATGAGGAGGCCTGACCTGGGGTTCATGGCACACTGGGAATGGGGAGGCCTGACCTGGGGTTCATGGCACACTGGGGATGGGGAGGCCTGACCTGGGGTTCATGGCACACTGGGAATGGGGAGGCCTGACCTGGGGTTCATGGCACACTGGGAATGGGGAGGTTTGACCTGGGGTTCATGGCACACTGGGGATGGGGAGGCCTGACCTGGGGTTCATGGCACACTGGGAATGGGGAGGTTTGACCTGGGGTTCATGGCACTATGGGAATGAGGAGGCCTGACCTGGGGTTCATGGCACACTGGGAATAGGGAGGTTTGACTTGGGGTTTACTGGGAATGGGGAGGCTTGACCTGGGGTTCATGGCACACTGGGAATGGGGAGGCTTGACCTGGGGTTCATGGCACACTGGGAATGGGGAGGCCTGACCTGGGGTTCATGGCACACTGGGAATGGGGAGGCCTGACCTGGGGTTCATGGCACACTGGGAATGGGGAGGCCTGACCTGGGGTTCATGGCACACTGGGAATAGGGAGATTTGACCTGGGGTTCACTGGGAATGGGGAGGCTTGACCTGGGGTTCATGGCACACTGGGAATGGGGAGGTTTGACCTGGCGTTCATGGCACACTGGGAATGGGGAGGCCTGACCTGGGGTTCATGGCACACTGGGAATGGGGAGGCCTGACCTGGGGTTCATGGCACACTGGGAATGGGGAGGCCTGACCTGGGGTTCATGGCACACTGGGAATAGGGAGGTTTGACCTGGGGTTCACTGGGAATGGGGAGGCTTGACCTGGGGTTCATGGCACACTGGGAATGGGGAGGCTTGACCTGGGGTTCATGGCACACTGGGAATGGGGAGGCCTGACCTGGGGTTCATGGCACACTGGGAATGGCCTGACCTGGGGTTCATGGCACACTGGGAATGGGGAGGCTTGACCTGGGGTTCATGGCACACTGGGAATGGGGAGGCCTGACCTGGGGTTCATGGCACACTGGGAATGGGGAGGCTTGACCTGGGGTTCATGGCACACTGGGGATGGGGAGGCTTGACCTGGAGTTCATGGCACACTGGGAATGGGGAGGCCTGACCTGGGGTTCATGGCACACTGGGAATGGGGAGGCCTGACCTGGGGTTCATGGCACACTGGGAATAGGGAGGTTTGACCTGGGGTTAACTGGGAATGGGGAGGCTTGACCTGGGGTTCATGGCACACTGGGAATGGGGAGGCTTGACCTGGGGTTCATGGCACACTGGGAATGGGGAGGTCTGACCTGGGGTTCATGGCACACTGGAGGCCTGACCTGGGGTTCATGGCACACTGGAAATGGGGAGGCTTGACCTGGGGTTCATGGCACACTGGGAATGGGGAGGCTTGACCTGGGGTTCATGGCACACTGGGAATGGGGAGGTCTGACCTGGGGTTCATGGCACACTGGAGGCTTGACCTGGGGTTCATGGCACACTGGGAATGGGGAGGCCTGACCTGGGGTTCATGGCACACTGGAGGCTTGACCTGGGGTTCATGGCACACTGGGAATGGGGAGGCCTGACCTGGGGTTCATGGCACACTGGGAATGGGGAGGCTTGACCTGGGGTTCATGGCACACTGGGAATGGGGAGGCTTGACCTGGGGTTCATGGCACACTGGGAATGGGGAGGCCTGACCTGCGGTTCATGGCACACTGGGAATGGGGAGGCCTGACCTGGGGTTCATGGCACACTGGGAATGGGGAGGCCTGACGTGGGGTTCATGGCACACTGGGAATGAGGAGGCCTGACCTGGGCTTCATGGCACACTGGGAATGGGGAGGCCTGACCTGGGGTTCATGGCACACTGGGAATGGGGAGGCCTGACCTGGGGTTCATGGCACACTGGGAATGGGGAGGCCTGACCTGGGGTTCATGGCACACTGGGAATGGGGAGGCCTGACCTGGGGTTCATGGCACACTGGGAATGGGGAGGCCTGACCTGGGGTTCATGGCACACTGGGAATGGGGAGGCTTGACCTGGGGTTCATGGCACACTGGGAATGGGGAGGCCTGACCTGGCATTCTTGGCACACTGGGAATGGGGAGGCCTGACCTGGGGTTCATGGCACACTGGGAATGAGGAGGCCTGACCTCGCACTTGCCCACCATGCATTGTTTGCCCGATGAGATGTTAAGAAGTGAACTTCTCTCATCGTCTACCTGTTATATACCCCCCACCCGCCAGTCTCTCCTCACTACGGCCAGATAAAGGAGCGTAACTCCGAAAGCTCGCCAGCCAAACAACTTTCTTCCCAGCCACAGCTCTCGTAGCCACTCTTAGCAGCCACAGCGCCGCCGCCTGCTCCACAGCCACCACTTGGAGCCGCTACCCGCAGCCGCTGGCCACAGACCTGCTGCAGCAGCCAGTCCCGCCAGGCACGGCGACTCCAGGAACTCACGCCTGACGGCCAATGCTAGAGACAAGAAAATCAAACTGCCATTTTCAGGGCCAAAATATGTTTTTAAAAGTACAATTAATGTGATTCATTGTCACGACTTACCTTCTACTTTTTTCTGCGTTTTCTCGAAAATTGGGTTTCGCTCTCTAGTCTTATTTATCATGCACGGTCACAAAATGTCAGATTTGAAGCCTCAACTTTGTTGAAGCCGTTTCTACTTCGACGCAGTTGACTTCAAACTGTCCACTTGATATTTAGGAAATTATATATAAGAGTACTCCACCAAAACTTCAAAGACCCTATTAGAACATCATGGCGCTGTCAATGACACATGGAAAACACTTCTGTTCGAAAACAAAATCATTGAGGAGAGGAGAGGACATACGGCACATGGCAACTGCGACAAAGCGAAAACTCTTGTTGTACTACAGCGCCCATCCCAGCTCTGAAAAGACGTCGATAATTTCCAAAGCCAGCCATCCCCGTCCGGAAAGGATGAGTCGCCATCAGCAACAAACACAAAGGAAGGCACTCGTGAAGCACTCATGCCTGAAAAAAACAAACTGGAGGAGAGGGAAGGACACAGAGAACAAGAAAACACAGCAAAGCGACAATTCTGGTTTGACAAGTACCAACGCAACGCAATTCGTGCATTACGCCCAGGGTTGTTTAAAGCGTCCATGAGTATCGAGGAAAGACGTGGTGGAGGCGTCCACAGAACGAAACTCGTTTGCATAACACTTCTGTTTGGGAGAGAAATCTTCGAGGAGAGGAGAGGACATACAAAATATGAATCACAGCAGAGCAAAAACTCTGCGGGGTTGAACATATTCACAACACAAACGAAAAGGTTTTCTTTCAAGCGTTCATCCTTGTATAGAAAAGAGGAAGTGAAAGCGATTTCAGCGACAAAGAGGAGATCACTCGCGCAACACTTCTGTATGAAAACAAATACATTCAGAGGAGGAGAGAACGCAAAGAAAAACAGGACAACACAGCAAAGCAGAAACTCTGGTCTCACTAAACCGGTGGCGACGCAGGAAGAACGAACGTCCAGAGTTTTCGAAAGCGTCCATCCATGTATCTTAAAAAATTTGTAGCGAAGTCAAGTACACTTTAGATTACATAGCGATTTCCCAAAGTCTGAAAAGCCCGAGATTTTAGTGGCCATCACCCCAACGTTGACAGTTCAAGACGAACAATCGATCGCGAAGCCTGTTCTCCAATCAGCCTGAGAGCACTCAAGTCAACAGCTCGAGTGCGGATCCGCGATCTCTGAATTAATGCCCCATCCACAGGGAAACCCATGTTTGTGTCGAAGCGGAAGGAAACTCTCTTGCAGACCGACACGGTGGTGGCGGGAAATCTTCTGACGAGGCGGGTTCCTCAGCCCGACGACGTTCTGTGTTCGAG
>JAWQFJ010020395.1:7500-10000 GCA_034096865.1 Theodoxus fluviatilis | reverse complement strand
GCGGATGTAGGCGAGCGAGCTTTGACGTCTGATTGTGTGCGAGGCCGAGTGCCGTGGTTCGATCCCTGGGACGGGAGAAATCTGGATTCTTTCTTCTATAAATTTACAATAAATTTGGGCAGAAACATTTCTATACACCCTGTATTGATTTTATCTCGACGAAAGTTTCATGTGATCCTTCGCTATAAATTGAGACGGAAGTCACTTAACCTCACTTCGAGATATCGGCCAAATATACTGAGAGCAATTATGCTTGTCAATTTTGATATTTTGATGGAATTAGAACCTCCAACCCTTGTTAATATCATGACATCGCGTTTATGTGAAATTCGGTCACATTGCGCGAAAAATCAGACCGTATCCTACCGAAATATGAGTGAAAATGTCGTTGAGAAGACAGCACTTTCTCCGCGCATAATTGATAAACTATATACAGATTCGGAAATATATTACGGGACACCAGACATGTGATTAGGGATTTAGTAGCTACTTAAGAAGGGCAACCTCAAACTGTGCCAGAACTACCGCGCCATCAGCCTCATCAGCCACCCCAGCAAGGTCATGTTACGCATCATCTTCAACCGCCTGAAGAGTAAGGCTGAGGAACTGCTGGCGGAGGAGCAAGCTGGCTTCAGAGCTGGGCGGAGCACAGTGAAACAGATCTTCAACTGCTGGGTCATCATTGAGAAGCACCTACAACACCTACGAGAGCTCTTCCACAACTTAATTGACTTTAAGAAGGCTTTCGACCGTGTGTGGCACGACGGCCTCTGGCAGGTCCTGAGAATGTTCAACATAGAGGAAGGGCTGGTGCAAGTCATCCAGGAACTTTACAAGAACGCCAGCAGCGCAGTCCTACTCAACGGAGAGATGGGGGACTTCTTCAGGACAACAGTAGGCGTCCGCCAGGGATGTCTGCTTTTGCCCGTCCTGTTCAACCTCTTCCTTGAGAAGATCATGCAGGAGACCCTCCAAGACCACCACACGTCCATCTTCATCGGTGGTAGGCCTCAGATTCGCCGATGATATCGACCTTATGGGCGGCAGCAACAGTAAACTGCAAGACCTCACCGACATACTTGCAGACAGAGCGAGAGCATGTGGGATGGAGGTCAGCACGGAGAAATAAAAAACGATGGTGAACAGCACGACCGACACCAGTGCAGACATCACCATGAATGGCGAGAAGCTAGAGGAAGTCACCAGCTTCAAGTACCTGGGGGCAACCCTGTCCAAGGACGGCACCAGTACCGCGGAGGTCCGCATAAGAATAGCCATGGCGACCTCAGCGATGGCCCGACTGAGCAGGATGTGGAGAAGCAACTCCATCAGCTTCTCCACCAAGTACAGACTCTACAAGTCCCTGGTGGTTTCCATCCTACTCTACGGCTGTGAGACCTGGACGTTACTGGCGGACACAGAGCGAAGGATCCAGGCATTTGAGTCCAAGTGCCTCCGAAGACTGCTCCGCATCTCCTACTTGGAGCACAAGACAAATGAGTTTGTGCGGAACATGACAGCAGCACTTGTAGGCCCACAGGAACCCCTTCTGGCGACCGTCAAGCGACGCAAGCTGGCCTGGTTTGGCCACGTCACCAGGCACGACTCCCTGTGCAAGACTGTACTGCAGGGCACACTAGAGGGCGGTCGTCGCCGTGGTCGACAGAGAAAAAGCTGGACGGACAACGTCAAGGAGTGGACGGCCCTCCCCATGAAAGAGCTGCTCGAAGAAGCCACCAACAGACCGGAATGTCGTCGTCTCTCATGTCCCCCCGACGGCCAGAGCGGTCAAGGGAATGAGAGAGAGAGAGAGAGAGAGAGAGAGAGAGAGAGAGAGTGGGAGAGAGAGAGAGAGAGAGAGAGAGAGAGAGAGAGAGAGAGAGAGAGAGAGAGCTACTTAATGTGACAACAGAATCATTTACCGCCATGCATATGCAATGAAACCACAGCGTTCTGTATTTCTCTTTCCGTGTATTTGCTCTTGGTTATTGAATGGATCACATAATTCATGTTTTCATGTCTGTCCAAAATCAATGGTAAAATCTAGAATAAGTCAACGACCACATCAACAAAAGTGAAAAGAAAATAGTATTCCTCTCGCTAACAGATCATTTACCTTAGTTTCCTTTGTTAAATTGTTAAGCATGACATCTTCATGTTTATAACATTCCACTCTTACTCCCCGTAGTTCGTAGCAACAGTGTTACCAACAGAATGTTAGTAACGAATCCCCAGAGCACTCTCTCTCTCTCTCTTTCTCTCTCTCTCTCTATCTTTTTATCTTTCTTTCTCTCTCTTTCTCTCTCTCTTTCTCTCTCTCTTTCTCTCTCTCTCTTTCTCTTTCTATCTTTCTATCTTTCTTTCTTTCTTTCTCTCTTTCTTTCTCCCTTTCTCTCTCTTTCTCTCTCTTTCTTTCTCTCTCTTTCTCTCTCTCTTTCTCTCTCTCTCTTTCTCTTTCTATCTTTCTATCTTTCTTTCTCTTTCTTTCTCTTTCTTTCTC
>JAWQFJ010020390.1:0-19455 GCA_034096865.1 Theodoxus fluviatilis | reverse complement strand
AGGCCTCACCACTTCACGAGAAACATGAGTTCTCCACTCTTATAGGAAACAGACAGGATCTTCTTTGGCTGAAGTCTAATGCGGACCTCTACGTCAGCCTCCTCCTCTTCATCGCGGTCTTCCTGAAATCAAAAGTGACTTTCTTTCATTAGCTTTAAGACAAGGTCATAAACTGGAAGTGCATTATTAATACTTAGAAAAAAATAAACTGACAACTTTCTTCTGTATCTCAAAGACTGTATCTTCAGTGAAAATAATGAAAGCAACATGTACAATGAGTTCGAAGTGAGAGGAGACGCACGAGGGATGTGCTACCTTGGTTGCACTGTCCTTGGCTGCTTTGTCCTCGTCAGACAGGTTCCCACTATTTTCCTGTTCCGTCTGCATCCACCAATCGTCAGATTCCGCAAGGAGATCTAAGAAGTCCTGGCTAACCTCAGTCTCCCACCAGTTTTCAGAGCTGGGGAGCAGAGACACAACCATATGGATGACTGATCACACTAGTGATGTTTAAAAAATATTTCAATACCTTTCGCTTACTGACGCAGCAATGTTTGCTATGTGTGGGTGTGTGGGTGTGTGGGTGGATGGATGAGTGCGTATGGTGGGGTGGGGGATGACGCTAGCTTGTTACCAAAGACAACATAATGTGTGTCAGGAACATTGTTTGTATCTTATCATAGCAGGGTCATACATATTACATTACACTATCCAAATTTGCATCATAAGGTATGCTGTAATAACGTAATATCAACTATTTCCTGCAATGATTTTGAATGGTGATAATATAATCGTTTACACATATTTCATTGCAACATTTATCTCAGGCAGGAAAGGTTATAACACTACATAGTTCCATATCTCGGTCCGAAACATGGCGGGTAACCAACACCATCACCAACAAGGTACAGACTTTTGTCAACAAGTGCTTGCGTCACATCCTCAACATCAGGTGGCCTGAGAAGATATCCAACACAGACTTATGGAAGAGAGCCAACCAGAACCCCATCAGTCAGGACATCAAGAAAAGGAAATCGGGGTGGATAGGTCACACACTGCGCAAACCAGCCGACAACGTCACGAGGCAAGCACTTGACTGGAACCCACAGGGAAAAAGAAAAGTGGGACGGCCCAAGCAGTCGTGGAGAAGGTCTGTCGAGAGCGAAGTGAAGGACGCCGGAATGACGTGGACTACGCTCAGGAGAACAGCCCAGAACAGAGTGCGTTGGCGAGGTGTTGTTGCGGCCCTATGCTCCACTGGGAGTCTACATGAATAAGTCAAAGTAAGTCAAGTCAAGTTCCATATCTCATAATCTCCGCCAAGGAAGTAATTTTTTTCTGTCACTGGGTTGGTGTGTTGGTTATCATGAGTGCAAAGTAACTCAGTTCATGCTTCACGCTGTTTTACTGACAATTCATGTTTCACGGAAGAAAAGACAACATAAGATAGAGCTGAATTAATTTTGCGTGTGCTTGGCTTTGCCACAGCTCATTGCTTTAAAACCGCTGTACACACGTTAGCAAAGAAAGCCTTTACTCACGTTGGATCGCCTTTCCGTTTAGTGAAGTACTGCTTCTTGCCTGCTGAGAAATTCCTGTCCAACACTTCCTCTGCTTCAGTGTCAACTTCCTTCATCTGCTTGCTGTCTTCTTCAGCCTGTGGGGTCGCCTTGCACTCAGCCATCGTCACCGATAACGTCTTGTTCACTTTTGCAACAGTCCTGAATAAACTAACAAACATATTGGCAAGTTTTGATCTATACTGTCAGAGTATGGCAGGCAAGCAATCAGGCACATATAGCAATGTAAGTAACGCTAGTAGATGCATTTGCGTTAGATAAACTATTTTCACTAAAATATGTATCTCACAGTGTAAAACCGGTTCAACACTAAGGTATGGGTGATCGATAGCTAAACATAATGCAGGTTTTTACCATAATCGTGTATACAACAGCTGGCTATTGCACAAGACATTTGCCCGATAATATGGCACACAAAACATAGGGACAGTCAGGTGATAGCAGGAACTAAAGGCGCAGTGGAACATGCTTTTCTGCAATATCAAAGTTCGAAGGCGTTTCTGTCATGAATGCCTGAGAGGGTTCAACCAGTTTGAGTTAGCACCTCAAACAAAAAGGGACAACAATCGAGAGTAATTCTGCTGAAACGGGCCCTGTCCCTAATTGCAGCGACTTTATTGTGTGTATAATGACACACGACTATCATCTCCACAACCACCACCACACCATCACCTTCTCCATCTTCATCACCAAAACAACAACCACCACCACTACCGCCATCACCACCACACCACCACCACACTAACACCACTATAACCCCACCACCACTTCCACCACTCCCACCACCATTACCACAACATCATCTCAACACTATCATTACCACCCCAGCCTACCACCACCACCACCATAGCCACGCTAGCACTAACACCACCACCACATCAACACCACTACCATCACTACCCCACCACTACAATCACCACCATCACATCATCACTACAAGCACCACCACATTATCACCACCTGCACCATCACCACCATTATCATCAACGCCATAACCACCACCATCACCACCACACCACCACCATCTCACTATCACCACCGCCACCACCACACAAACTCCACCACCATCACCCCCCACCACCACCACAACAACACCACCACCACCACAATATCACAACCACCACCACACTACCACCGCCACCACTCCCCCCACCCCCACCCTCATCAACACAGTCGACAAGGAGGCTAGTGCATGCTCATTTGTGTGAAATTCAGAAAGTACGTCAGCTAGCCGCAAGAGCTGAACTCACAAAATCGGTACTGGTGGACCTGAATACCTTCCTGTGCTATCCACTGTACCCGACAAGTCACCAGATGACTAGCATTAGCAACAGAACACGCTTGCTGGCAGACTGATCCCTTTTAAACTGCGCATGTAGATTTAGATACGAAGCACACATTCGACATCGTTTGCGAAAATCAACAAACAACAATAACAACATTTGATACGACTACGAGGACAAATAGGACAGTGTGAAAGCGAAAAAAAATGTTTGCCTAGTTCTCAGTTGTTTTTCACAACTCCTATTTTTAAAAATCAAACAGAGTAATATGTTAGGTGTCAATAACGACCAAACGTGTGAGTGCATCATGAGAGATAACACATTTTGGCATTTGAAACCACGTTCCAGGACGAAACATGACGTCAAATCAAGAACGACAACTCTCGTACAAAACAGTTGTTTGCGCTATTCTAATCCTGTTGATACTGTGTGTGTTTCGTACACAAAGTGCAAAACCAAACAGAAACTTCATTACAAATTCAATATTTTGATTAGAAATCTATAGATCATATATCTACATAACCATTAAAAAGGGGAAGGACTCTGATTGCACGAATAGTTAAAATTCGCTGATGGTATCGTATCACCGATATGATCTACATAAATTGGAGACTAGTGATCAAACATGGTTTCAGTTGGCCAATGATAGTTATTGACAATAATTTAAATGATTACGTTGATATGTAGCACGCTGTGTAAAGTCATGAACTGCATACGGTCAACAAATAGCGAGAGACTGGAATACCGAACTTCCAGTCATTCCACTTCGTTCCAAGGTCAGTGTCGAGTCGTTCATTCGCAATCAGCGCCGCGAACACTCACTAGAGTAATTATCATGCACACAAGTAGATCTGCAACACAAAAATCTGTAAGAATAGCTCTATCTCAACACGAGGAAAACAACAAGTTTGATCATGTGGACGAACAGAATAAGAAAATTATGTAAACTTACCGGAGATCCCAAACGTGATTGTCACACGCACGGAAGCGAAGGCGGGAAAGCGGTAACGGTTATTCCTGTCCTTTAAATTTTTCAAAAAAATTATTCCGTTAATATGCACGTTACACAAATTAAAGTTGAAAAGATTAAGAAATGTGAGTAGTGTTTCGCTTTTTTCTCGTGGATGTATCGTTTCAACCCACTTGCAGAGGAGTATTTTTGTAAATACCGATATGACGTCAACATCTTTATTTAAAAATATAAATATATAACTGCCGCCGAGTACCACGCTGATTCCTTCGCACATAAACGCACGCATGCATTCATGAAGCACACCAGTACATGCACACTGGGGTACACGTTTCAAGATGTTGACTGAAAACAATTGTCAATCAAAAGCAAGCACAGAAAAGAAGGTTCAGTGATGAATGAGCCAGATCTTCCTGGTGCTTGCTCACACTTCTTCGACGCACCCTCCCTCTCACTGTTAAACCTCATCAGTCAAACAGGTCGAGGCTCGAAATTGAAAGCAGCGAAATGATGTAGGCGCAGTCGTACATAACTTGAGCACTGCTTTTTCCTTGGTCAGAGTAATGAACCTTTTCTATCATCTCAGATACGGTCTTTGTGTTTGCTTTCCACCAGTCAGGGTTTGTCTGTGTGTCCGACATCTTCACTGCAACGAATTACAGTATCGTTCTTCATGTGAAATGTGCACATGTACGCACACACACACACACACACACACACACACACACACACACACACACACACACACGCACACACACGCACACACACACACACACACAAACACACACACACACGCACACACACATACGCACTCACGTTCGCAACCATACACGCATCCTCACACGCACGCACGCAAGCACACAATAAAGCACGCACCCACGCATGCGCACCGATCACGTGCGCGCGCGCGCACACACACACACACACACAAACACACGGACGGAAGGGCGTATGAACACACGGACGGAGATAGAGTCTGTATAGGAAGTGTGTGTGAGTGTGTGTGTGTGTGTGTGTGTGTGTGTGTGTTTGTTGTGTGTGTGTTTGTGAGTTTGTGTGTGTGTGTGTTTATGTGTGTGTATGTGTGTGTGTGTGTTTGTGTGTATGTGTGTGTGTGTGTGTGTGTGTGTGTGTGTGTGCATGCAATAAGAGAAAGTAAAAAACTCAGTCGAATCAAAATATATAGAAAAAAATCACACTTGTGAAAGGTTCTGCTTTGGTAAACCAAATGCGTCGATCCCGTAGCTTGAATAATTCAGTCAGTGATACTCCAAAGCAATGGCTTACTGCGTAGGAACAGGCATTTGAAAAAGGAGCAACAACAAAAGACATCTCTTTTAACTATGCAGGGTGTAAATCTGTGCATAGGTTGCAGGCTTTATGGTGACAAAGTGAGAACTGTTTCGTTGTAATTAGTGCTTAAGGCACTCTTGTGCAATAGAGACATTGTGAGGGAAAATGTGTTTCGTCGAACACGTTTCTGCTGACTTCTACATAACTGTCTGACAAAAGCATCCCTGGATGAATGGTAGGGATTTTTAGACAATGCCCTCGAAGGAAGTCGTACCGATCTTTTACATATATCTCTAACAGCAAACGTTACCACAGCATTTTAAGGTGTTAAGTGGCCTCTCAAAACGAAACTTCTAGTGATGTTTTGGGTAGTGCATATATTGATTGAAATAAAAATATGTTTTCCGCAGGTATTATTTGTCTGATTGTGTGTCTCCACATTCATTAAAATCACATGTAAAATGCGAACCGATATGATTTCTTGTTGTACTAACAACAATTCGTAGTAGCGTTTGTATCCGTTTGTCACGGTTTTAAACCGCCGCCAAGAACTTATTGTTGTAAGAAACTGGATTATGTTATTATCCAGCGGATATATCAAAATGCGAGAATACATTTGGCAACTGCAGAGTATGACTCTGTTTATCAATCATGTCGTAGCTATGGATGGTTACGGTGCATCACAACCTCTGTCTTGCTACCGAGGTGGGAGCTAGGGGTTTTGAAGGCCACGCAGTCCTCAACAATTGCAGGCAGCTCGGCTTTTCCAGCCGTCAATGCACAGAGGTGACAAGGGCTATGGCAGAGTCAGCAGAAAAGGCATCATGGTGGATCAGGATCAGCTGGAACACCAGAGACCAGAGCCCTACTGTCCAACAGTATCGGAAGCAGGCAGCTTCTGCTCCATGATGCACGCAAGACGTGCGAAGAGATGAAGGCAACATACGGGTACCTGGAGTTATAACCAGGTGCCACACTCCCTGAGAGTGTCTAGAAGTGTAAAGTGCCTAAACACTTCCTCTGACGATCGTCTGTTGCCTCGCTCCATTGGGAGTTTCTTGCCACTAGTGTCCCTGGGGCTGGCGGTGAGCCCCATGACTATTTTGAAGCCTGATTGACGATGGGCTCCCCATCATCACTTGAGCTGTTGTGAAGGAATGGTAGGATGGTTTTTAAGAGCCTCTTGGCTTTGAAGGCTGTATAACGCCACATCGTTTATCATAAGACACGTAATATTACCAAATGAAATGTGTATGTAAAGGAGTACCTCAAAAGAGGTGAAAGAAGAAATATCGAAAGGACATACAGTACCTAACAGAACTCATAGATGAAAATCTAAAACTGAGAAACTTTTAGCAATGTTATCACAGCAATGAAGTTTTATAAGAATGTCTCGAGGACTGTTTAAGTCATTCCGTAAATGCCGAGGTCGGGGACACTCCACCAGACTGTGCCGCATGGTGAGCCTGCACTGGCAGGCACGGCACTCTGGTGGAGGCTCCGGCAACAACAAGTAGGAGTGGGTCAGGACGGAATAGCCGATCCGGATATGGCAGAGCAGAATCAAATGACTTTTGGTAAAATAGTTTTGCATTTAATATATCAACAACAAGAACCACCAAAACAACAACAACAACAACAACAATTATCATACATGCATTCTTTTTTCTGGTGGCAGTTTTTTTCTTCTGATCTTAAAAGGAACTCTAAGTCCAACAATTATTTATTATTGCTCACAATTTATGTCTGATTTATTTTGTCACAATCATACCTTCCATTCTCGCAAATGACAAAAATAACGTAATATCACTGAGCACGATGCATGTTAATGTTGAACGGGGTCTTTCGTTTAGCATGGCACACTGTGGAAATGGAGGTATCTGTGTTTCGTGTCATGACCAGTGCAATCATGGTGTGTTTGCAGGTGGAGAGATAGTTTTAAGACACATTTCCGAGGTCAGGACCATCAGAGCATTTCAGGAAACTGATCCAAAAGGGGTAGGGAACGTTGAGAAAGTGGAAAGCAAAATTGTATCTAAATTGTACCTTTTACATGTATTTGTCTATTTAACAATTGCTATTGTGTTATGTGATGGCCGAGTTATGGCAGTATTTTACGAGGTCTGGCTAATGAAAACTGATTAAAAATTAAATGTTTTCCCTCCATGTTAAAGTTCGCAACCTCCCAGCAGATCAATGACACGAGTACTTCCCTCATCAACACCAGCACTGTCACCACTCGATCTGGCACCACTGGCACTGTGCATAGTGCCGATTCAATCAACATTGCTCTCCTCAACGTTCCATCTATTAGTGGTACTACTCAAAACAAAAAAAGAACTGAAATCGTGAACTTTATGAAGGATGATGATATCCACCTCATGTTTCTAACAGAAACTTGGCTCAAAGTATCTGGTGACGATGTAGCTTGTGCTGACGTCACTCCTTCCGGTTACGCCATGACGTCATTTCTCCGTCCCTCCAGAGGGGGTGGCTTAGCAGTGATTTTCGATGACAGATTGTCTCAGCACGGAGGTGACATTTTGGAAAAAGACAGAAAAGGAAAATGTCCACATGTCTCTGTATGGCGACAGGGGTCGACGAGGGCAGATACTACCTGCTGCATTTAAAGGCAACAAAACTGCCTGACATTGGGACCATAGTAACAAAGAATGCTCTCGCAAGATGCGCACGTCTATTTTACAAAGAAACGATGTAAAAGAGAAACTGTATTCCAGTTGATGCGTTTTCACAACGTTATGATGATAACAGCAACAACCTCCCTTGCTAACTCGAGCGGACATTGCAAAATAGCTGTGATATCAGACAGCTTCAAAACTACTCGCATGAAACGCGTGAATGAGTGTTTCGACGTCTACTGCGACGGTTTATCCGTCTTTATCTTCTTCGTGATGAAAGAGGAGCTTCTTTGCACCCTAAGGCATATGTGTACATGTTGTGTGAGTGCATAATAATTTTCTTAGAAAACCCCAAAACAACTCACACTGGTGAAGCTCGACCTTTGGCATGACGTCACGTCAGGAATGTTATGCTGACTGAGTAGTTCTACTATTTTGTTGAATCAGCTGCACAGTTTTTAGATTGAAACATGCTATGAACTTGTAGCGTGGAAGCTCTCTCTCTCTCTCTCTCTCTCTCTCTCTCTCTCTCTCTCTCTCTCTCTCTCTCTCTCTCTCTCTCTCTTTCTCTCTCTCTCTCTCTCTCTCTCTTTCTTTCTCTCTCTCTGTGCTCTCTAACTCTCTCTCTCTTTCTCTCTCTCTCTCTGTGCTCTCTGTCTCTCTTTCTCTCTCTCTCTCTCTCTCTCTCTGTGCTCTGTACCTCTCTCTCTTTCTCTCTCTCTGTGCTCTCTCTCTCTCTCTCTCTGTGCTCTCGCTCTCTCTCTCTCTCTCTCTCTCTCTCTCTCTCTCTCTCTCTCTCTCTCTGTGTGTGTGACTCTGAAAAATGTACCTGCCTTATCATCAAGGAAATCATTAAATGGGTTTTCTCCTAATCCTGAAAGTAAAAACAAAATTAGATAAACAGTTCTTGTAGCATGCAAAACGTTCTTACTCTCCTCCACGTTCCTGTTTCTCTTTTCCTTCCTTCTTGTTGTTCATTATCTATACGTTATCCCAATTCCCAAGCCCTCCTCATCTTTTTCTCCTACTTCTTCACTGTTTTTACTGCTTATTCTTGTTAGAACGTGCTGCGGCTCCAAGTTTACATCTCTTTCTATCTGCTTAGATTCATATCTTATTGTGCACCTGTAAAGGTTATTTTATTTACGTTCACTGGTCTCTTCTCGGTGTATGCAGCTTGTTTCAGGCTGTCCATGTCTCATTGTTCACATCTCATTGTTCACTTCTCAATGCGTGATTCCTATTGTTCACTTCTAAATGTTTTATTATCATTTTTCAGTTCTTATTTACTGCACTTTGGAGTATTTTTGTATGGAGTAGGGGCGGACGAGGGGGGGGGGGGGGGGGGGGGGTCCGGAAACATCCCCCCCCCCCCCGAACAGTAACAAAATTTGCTGCCTGAAATTGGCAACGATCATCATCAGAATGCACCAGATTGCACCATTTTGCAGCCTCCCCCCCCCCCCCCCCCCAATTGCAGTGACGGATTAGCGCTTTGCGCCTTCATAGCCCCCCCCCCCCCCCCCCCGCCGTTGCTTAAAAAAGTTTGGAAAGCCCCCCCCAAAAATGAACTGATCCGCCCCTGTGGAGTGAGATGGCACAGAAGAAGACAATCATAATATAAAAACATTTCGCGGTCGTTTTTACCAAAAAAGCAAGGAAGTTTATTAAAGCGCAAATCTGGGGATTTAGAAGTGGAAAGACTTGTAAACAACGCCGATGTGCGCCTACAGTTACCTCTCCCGAAGAGAGAATGTTTTACCCTCGGTTCGTTCGTTAGTTAGCGTTTCAGCAATATAACTCCTGCAGCTCAACACGGACCCTAATGACCTTTGGTAAAGGGTCAGGGGTTCGCAATGAAAACGAGCACTGACATGTTAGAGGTGATTAATTATATCGTTTTGGAATTACGACCAAAATGAGATATTGTATCGCACTGCACCAAGTAGATGACGTCAAACTATTGATGACGTCATCGCATGCGTTCGGCACTAAGAAATTGGTTTCAGCAAAGACCCTATACAATAAGATGATTCGTTAGGCACTCGGCCTATATAAAACATGATGACGGAGCCGAGAACTATAAATAGCTTTCGACCGAGACGCCCCAAGCGGAAATCGTGACGCTCGAGTCAAGGAAGACAATCTTCCACATACCCACAACAGAAATCGTAATGAGAATTAATCACTTTATATTATATTATATTATTATATTGCAAGTTTTTGAATTAAATATCGATAACTAAACAAAGGCTGATTGTTTCTACAACATATTATTTATATTTATACACTAATTTATTGTGGAATCAAAAAAATATCGTACCTAGCTAAACCAGTGGCGTCTACTTTCACTGTAAAGAATAGGCCTACCAAAGACCGTGTAATTTTATGTTTATTACTATACAATTGCATAGATCTACTGTAGTAGGGAAACACAAACAGATATTGTAAGCAAAAAAATGCAGATTTCATGATTTCCGTATTGCTTGCGGTGAAAATAACTTGCCGTGTAAACAGCCTGCATGGTCACTTGATATACGGTCACGTGCAAATAGCCTGGGCACTAGATACACGGTCACGTGCAAATAGACAACCAAATTAAAAACTGTTCACAATAACAGGAAAACCACAATAACAGAGTTCACTATAAGTGGACTCCACTGTATCAACAAATTTAATAGAAAACTACATAACTAGTTTTCAACTTCAATAATGCTCATCTCCACAAAGCGAGTTGCCATGTGTCAACTGTCATGTTTGTAAAACCTACGTGCTTGCATTTTATTATGCTAGCTTTCCGGCATAGTGTTTGTAAGTTTTGTTTATCTTTATGACCTTTTTTTCATTCCTGCTATGATCGGTTGCGTTTATTCATTGCGATGAAATGTTTTGGCCACTATTATTCACTATAATAAAATTCCACATGCATCATTAATTTAATACTCATCAACATTTTCGCAAACAAAAATTGTATGAATTCAGTTGCCAAAACTCTTCAACTCTGATTCAGAATCACTCAATTGTGATCAAGCCTCAAGGCGATATTTATCATCTAACGTGAATCATTCATTATCAAGACTGCTGAATAAGACTGAGGTGCTGACGTGACTAAATCAGCAGATTTTCGAAAACAAATATCGGCACACCTACAAAAGCAAAAGCCACAAGCTTCCTCCACCAGTTCAGCAGATTTAGATTACACTTCAAGTTCTGTATTTTATTGCGCTTAGCTCAAAACACATTTATATAATCATTACTTACCTCTCTTTATTTTTCCACGGAAAACGAAAAAACGACTTCTGTGGACACGCATAGCGCGAGTTAACACAGTTATTCGCACTGCAATGGTCACCTCCTTGCCTTGATTTCTTCTTCGTGGTCGACATTTTTGACCGGCTAATCACGACTACGACTTCTGTGGACACGCATAGCGCGAGTTAACACAGTTATTCGCACTGCAATGGTCACCTCCTTGCCTTGATTTCTTCTTCGTGGTCGACATTTTTGACCGGCTAATCACGACTACCGCTTGGTGGCGCGCGTGACCCTAATTTCGCCGGAAGTGACCGGACGAATCATCTTATTGTATAGGGTCTTTGGTTTCAGTCAGTAAAATGAACTAAACGTCGTAGCATTAGGCCTGGCTAGCAGAAAATCCTCCCTGAATTAATTATACAGACCACGGAAGAGCAGTTGCGGTTTCCTAGGTGGAGGTTTACGCTCTCAGAGTGCTCTTTAGTTGCAATTAAAAAAACTGAAACAACACAAGGCTCTTAAGAATCACGTACACAATGTGCTGCACCAAAACCTCTCTCATCAGCTGGAATGCTGCGGTGTATGTACTTTCGGGGCCTGCTCCAGTAGCACTCGCACAGCCGGCCCCAAGCAGCACGTATGTTCCATCGGGAGACATCTTCAAAATCAAACTGCGGAAGACATCCGGGCAGCTTGTGTTTCTTCCAAATACAGTAGGGAGGCAGCTTCCGCAGCATTTTGCAGTTTCTTTATCACCACATCTCCTTGCCTAGCCTTCCAGCCAAGACTTGGAAGCAACCCAACCATGGAGCTGCTGACAAAGCCCCTGTATCCCACTTCCACAGGAAGAGCAAGTCCAACTTCTTATAATACGGAAGATCTTAATTTTGAGTCTTTAAAATGCTAGATAGAACTCTAAGAGATAAAACGTTTGCCAAGAAAGCAGGAATTTGTCGTCGATGTCCTGTATAATTCAGGCAGCATGATCTATTAGCCAGGTCTGATGTTACAAAGTTTATTTCATTTTAGCCCCTCCTAGTGGTCTCTGCCTGTGGAACACACACGACGATGGTATGATTAAGGCTTACGCACACGAGGCAACTTCACTCGGGCAACTCGATTGCTTGCCATACATTGCTTTGTGTGCGATGTCGGTTCAAAGCAACTGGCATTGCAAGCAACTTTCCACGC
Source organism: Theodoxus fluviatilis (assembly GCA_034096865.1). Lineage (NCBI taxonomy): Eukaryota > Metazoa > Mollusca > Gastropoda > Cycloneritida > Neritidae > Theodoxus > Theodoxus fluviatilis. The sequence goes on along the minus strand of JAWQFJ010020390.1, from coordinate 7,244 downwards.
CACCAGCAACTGAGTTGCTCGTCTTTAAACCTGTTCTAGTTTTGGGGGCAGTTGCGTGCCACTCTCTGTGAATTCACCAATCACCGGCGACTTTAGAGCCTCGTTCATGCGTTCTCACGACTATTGCACAGTTAAATGGCGGACATGTTTACGGTTCGCACAGAAAACGCTGTATTTGGGGATACTAGAAACCCATCCAAAGAAAATGTAAGCCGTGAACAGCATTAATTTATCAAAGCTGTATGTTCAATGCATCAATAGGTCGTGAAAGCTCCTAGATTTTAACATTGGAAATGCAGGTCGACGCATCTGTTGACATTGTGTACGAAGCTAGTGTTGTCTGATACCACAAATACGATACATTTAAATTGCATCTGTGTTATGAAAATACTGTTCAGATTAAATTGATTAATTAATTGAGGCCCAACCAGCTGCAACAATTCCTGAAAATGTTCATGGCTCATTCTGAGGAAAGTTCTTGTTGCCTTGAAATCCTCGTTGAGGAGCTCTTGTAGCAGACACAAGGAGGCACCATGCCTTGGTCGTTTTGTTAACCATTCACGAGACCAACACGATCTTTTTTATCTTTTTACTTTGCTCGGCAACTATAAGTATTGCAGCAGCAGCTGCAACATCATCATTAGATGATGAAGTACTGTCGCCATCGTCACTTGAAATTTCAGTCATGCTAGGGCAAGCCTTTGGGGAGAGAGCGTCTTGAATGCAAGCGCGGGAATTAATACGCTTCCATAAATAGAACGTGGCGAGAGGTGAAAGGTCATAGTGGAAGCGTGTGCGAGCTCAGTCTCCAGCATTGCCTGCCATGATGGCAAGCAACCGGCCACAAGCAACGTGGCAATATACTTTGGCTGCCTCGTGAACGAAGGCCTTAAGTTTGACGCCATCAACTTCATGCTGCGCAAGAACAATTCTCTTCATGAATTTTATTCCAAAACTGGACACCAGACAACCTCCAAAATGCTATGAGCTGTTTCTTGGATAAAGCCCTTCCATTCCCCAAATCAGATAAGAGTCCGTTTGGAATTGTTAAGTTATTCTGTCGAATGACGCAGCAACCATCCAATCGACCGAAAAACACAACATCCTTGGCGGAGGAAATAAGTGTCGGAGTATTCCATTGGCGGACATATCTACTCAGTGTTTGGCAGTTTTACAGACTTAAGTGGGACAATTTGCTATATCTGATCTCGCCTCTCTTCCCACGGACTGGAGGTGTACTCGACTCATTCTGTGTGGTTGTGTAGGCCTACTGGCAGTGTGCATGGCTTGACAATGTCATAGTCTGAAGGTTCAAAATATCATCCTTACCTAGTTCTGCATCACGTTTTCCTGTGCTCCCTCGGTGCTGCGGCATTCTGGTACACATCCCTTGTTTCTTTCATCAATGTTTCACAGAACATTTCTGGACTTACAACTTTTAGCCTGAAAGTGTGTACAAACAGAGAGTGTGCGTCGTTATCAAGGTATATGACACATACCAGTATTTGATTTCTTACATTTGGTTCCAGTGTTGGGTGCTGTTGATATGGAATCAGCTGCCATTTTTCATCCAGACTCAGAATCAGAGAATGTTTGTCTATGTTATCGTGCAGGAATGGTCTTGTGCTAGAATGAGGTCACCTGATGTCCCAAGCCAGGAACACAGGTCAATGTGGGATGTATTTGGTGTGACAATCATCTGTCATATATCGTCAACGGGCAAGGCAGCTATCAGTTACATGCTAGTGCATGATGTCTACATGACTGTCAACACTTGTCTGGCCGTTCTTCCATGTACTCTGATCATGATGTTTCGTCATAAAGAACGAGGGTTTGCATGTGACGTTTAGTTAAGATATTGTATTACAAGTATTAGTATCGAAATCGCATGCATTTTGGGAAATTTTCATAAATTTGCCGACACTGACCACAGCTGAACTGAGAGAGTATACTTAGGATCGTAAAGGTAGCAGTTTGAAGAGTGTCTTACATGCACACACTGCTGTATACAGCATTTGAAAATCTGTGGGAGGAGGCTTTCTTGGCCTTGTCCAGACTTTCGACACCAACGACTACAAGTGTCACAGAACGCCCTCCTGTGCGTGCGTGCGTGTGTGTGTGTGTGTGTGTGTGTGTGTGTGTGTGTGTGCGTGTGTGTGTGTGTGTTTGTTTGTGTGTGTGTTTGTGTTTGTGTGTGTGTGTGTGTGTGTGTGTGTGTGTGTTTGTACGTTGGTATGTGTGTCTTGCTTCTCTCTCTGTCAGTCCTCCTCCGTTTGTTTTTTTCAAGGAAACGTGATGCGCTTGACCAAGATAACGCTGTATATCGGCACCTCATCAGCAACAAGCATTGGATTATTTGGTATGTCTTATAGAGCACTGACCTGGAAAAGAACCCTACAGGCAGAGCTGAGGACAGTCCGGATGACATGGGGAGAGGCGAAGAGGGCAGCCCAAGACCGACAGAGGTGGAGACTTGCAGTGAAAGCCCTATGCTCCGACCGGAGCGAAGAGGACTAAGCTAAGCTAAGCTAAGCTTATAGAGCAGACTTCCTGCAAGAGGCAATGACGTCTTCAAGGAACTTTGTTATTCTTATTTCAGTAGGGCGACGTTCAAGAGAAGGAAACCAATGACGGACAAAAACCATACAGGAGCTAGAGACCTCGAGAGACTCTGATGACGAGAAGTCTACTCCCGCCATTCTGGCTGAGTGCGTCTCCGTCTTCTGCAGGGATGCTGCAATGACCCACTCTATGCAGCAGCCTTTTGCTCTGGTCAGTGTGGAACCTCTGACGACAAACTTGTTTGTGAGACAGACTTGCCTAGCAACCTCAGGAAGAAGGACTCCGCACATACGCCTATGCTGCCTTGCGACTCCACTATTTCAAATTCTGCACAGCGAGAGAAAGAATTATCTAGGCCTCAGATAAAGCAGAGAGTGCAGTGCGTCATTTGTGTCAATACGTGTTTTTAAAAAGTGTCTTCACTGAAACGGCATCAGCGGATACACAGCGACTGAAGACCGTTCAAATGCATTCTGTGCCAAAACACGTTCTCCCGGGCTGATACTCTGACAGTTCACACGCGAATACACACATGTTTCAAACTTTTCAAGTGCAGATTCTGCGATACACCTTTCACACGCCCAAGCAGCCTGAAGTTACATGAACGAATACACACAGGCGCCAAGCCTTTTAAACGTAAGTTTTGCGACAACACGTTCACTCTGGTAAACAGCTTGAAGACTCACGAGATAATACATACGGGTTGCAAGCCTTTTAAGTGCACGTTTTGTGGAAAGCCTTGCTCTGACTCAAGTACCTTAAAGAGACACGAGAGAATACATACAGGTTCCAAGCCTGTCAAGTGCACGCTTTGAGGCAAGCCTTTCTCTGACTCAAGTACCTCAAAGAGACACGAGCGGATACATGCGGGTTCTAAGACTTTCGAGAGCATATTTTGCGACAAGTCTTTCATGCAGTCAGGCCACTTGAAGAGACATGAGCGGACACATACTGGTTCCTTGCATTCACGTGTACGTTGTTCGACAAGCCTTTCCGTCGGGCAGACCTCATGAGAGACTGGAGCAACTACGCAGAGGCCCCAGCCTTCCAGGTGCACATTTGGTGGAGAATCTGGTCTGGTTTCTTTCGGTTTCGCCACACATGGGCAAATAGACATGCCTTTCAGGTAGTAGTTTTGTTAATATTTTATTTCCCTCTGGACAGTGCATGAAAAATAAACACTTGTTTCTAATATCTCAAATAAGCTGTTTCATTCTTCAATTTGTTTTTCTGCTATAAATGACACAAGCAGGTGATTGTTGTTTCAAACTATTTCTAAACATAAGGGGAGTGAGAGAGAAAGAGAGAGAAAGAGAAAGAGAGAAAAAGAGAGAATAAGAGAGGCAGATAGTCAGTCTCTCATGTAACGCGTCATGTAAGAAACCAAAAATATATCGGCCGAAGCCGTTCATAAACGCGTAATCACTACGTTACAGCGTCTTAAACGTGCACACATTTTTACAAATTGAAAACAAAAGCAAGGTTTAAACAAAGCATATTTATACATTTGGGCAAAGAAACATCATTAAATGATAAAATGTATGCTTTTTGAAACGACTTTCTTATTTTACACAGTTTCGTTCTATACTCATGTGTTATATACATATTTATATTTTGCGACACTCCAACAGTGATAACCCTTGCCAACAATATACAGTAGTGATGGTTTCTGGGGGAGATGACACAAATAAACACAGTAATTTTCATTCAGTAATACTTAGATACACGCTTCTTTGTTTGCATTCTTGATGAGCACATACAGTAATCTGGAGAGAAATGTTTTTATAAAATGAAAATACGAAACGAAGGCCGGCCAAAACGAAAATATGCAAATACAGCAGAGAATAAAATTGGAAACACAAAGGTTTGTAAGGCAACAGTTCCAGAACGTATTGCGCGTTGAATCGCTCACCCTGCTTTTCTTTCCGATTTTCGCAGTATTTTTACAAGCCGTGTATGTACACAATGATTGGGAATCTAAAAGTGGACTCTGCAGTCACTGTAAAGAACGATGCAGACGTTCCCAAGAAAAATGAAGCATGGGTTAAAAAAACATGCATGACGTCATGACGCGGTTTTTCGTGTGGGTCATGCTGACGCACACATTACACACGAAAACATAAGCTCATACACAACCATACACCAAACACATCACGGAAACAACACGCGCCCACGCTACATATATGCACGATGCTACACAAATCATACACGCTAAACCACACAAGCATACACAGATACACACTTGAACAAAATATCTAAATATTCAAGTAAGCAATAAAGAGAGCGCGCACGCGGACACACACACACACACACACACACACACACACACACACACACACACACACACACACACACACACACACACACGCACACACTTTGCAAACTAGTGAGCATGCACAGTGCAAATTAGAAGATCTCATACACTACCAACATGCAGAGAAGAGTGTTGACTCACTCTACAACACGTACACACAGAGTGACAGGGCTACTGTCCCAATCCCAACAGCCAGGGCTGCAGCTGAAGACTGGGGCATAGAGCGGATCTGGACGTGTGTTGTACTGGAGGATTTCTATCACGTGGTTACAGTCACGACTCCTGACATCCATTTATAAGTTTGTTCCGGTATATGTGGTGTGGAAATAGGTTAGAGGTAGATGTACATTAGTTTGGTTAAAGCATTGGCTTGAACTCTATAGTTTGTTTGGAATAAAATCAACCTGTAAAGTCGAGACAGAACACAATGCAAGCACAAAGAAATTAAGAAAACATATTTTTAGTCTCTTGTTCTTCCGCATCCAATCGGTCCCACACTATGATAAAGTACATAGTACTTTGACACATCGACCCCTTTGTTACTTCATGTTATTTGTGAACCCAGCCTTTCTTCCTCCCACACCCCCATCTCATCCCAGTGTCCTCTCCGTCCTCCCTCCCTCGCACTTAGTAATAGATTACTGGAAGAAGAAATGTAATGTTGGGTGAAATCTAGAAGGTAAAACGCGTTTTAGAACTTCAGATTCCAGGCTTGACAGACCGAAATAACTGTTGAGAAACGTGTTCATCAAAACTCTCTCAGCAGGCACATTTGACCTGGACAAGACAAACAATGTTGTGGCTGCTGTCCCTGTCCCCACACACATACTTGTAGCTCCTTATCCCGTCACAGTCACTCGCGTCTCAAATCCTTGAGTAGTCCCGCGCTGATTGGTCGTGAGACATTATTCGTTTCGCGCGGTTTTCTGTTGATTGGCTACCTAAAAATAGGCCCCACTGTATTCTTGCACATTGTGTTTAGAAACTGACCTATTTCAACATCAGACTGGGACATATTATTCAGAAGAACTGGTTCTGTTGCAAGATATAGCGACAAGAAGTGTTGCGTTCAATATGTCTGCCACTCCAAATTTGTCAACAGCCTATCTGCAATATCAAGGCGGGGTTAAAATTAGTGCGCACAACTGCACTCTATCATATATCATCAAAGACGTATTTGTATCATATATCTGAGTGGCTCGCAGCTATATCAGATAACCAATCGGCGCCCTAATTTGTAAATTATTTAGTCAAGGCCGTCACAGTCGAAGTTTCTGAAACTGGCTCCACTGCATGTGTACTGGCTTGTAGATGGCGAGACGCCTGTTCATGCCTTTACAGAGGAGAAAGACTGCAGCTACAGCTGATGTTACATTTGGTATGATTTCCAATTACAGCCTTTTAGTGGAAAGACTTTCCATTAAACCAGACCATTGTACACGAGCTTAGCGGCCGGGAGCGGTGGCACGCTCCTGTAATCCAGCCATTATCTGGAGGTCGGGGTCGAGGGACGGTACTTTGTCTCCGATGTCATGTCGATATGGTAACATGACCGTTACGGTGTAAGACATACTGACAAACTAAAGAGAGGCAGTGACAGCAGATGAAACATAAATAGCATTTGACATGAGTTCAAAGCTGAAGGTTTCAGGTTCGAACCTTGTCAGAGTCAAACAAAGCGCGTTGAAAAACGCGCCTTGGAACGACATACGGCTGGAGCCGCTAGATGCCCCCCTCTTCAGCTGGAACCCCTGGCTGTGGAGCTTTCGGGGCCTGCTCCAGTAGCTCAGCCAGGGGTGGCCCCAAGCAGCTTCCGAAGTATCCTTGGGTCTGTCTGGCTTCTCTCAGCACGCATATACAATACAGTCGAACAGAACCATCTGTTGGTCTTATCTTCACAAGAGATGCGACCGATGATATAATCCCTGAGTTTCTAAACACACACCCACCTCTATTGTACTGGCACGCAAAATGTAGAAATTCAATGACGTTAAACACTATTACACTTAAAATTCAAACTTGTTTGCTGTCACGATGACATGCCGAAAAGAAAAGAAATATTTGCACTCAATCGACGTACATGCATATAGCAACAGAATTCTCTCAGTCTATGTGTCCTATCTCATGCTGACATATATACCGGTCCCTTCTATTTCCATAAGACTCCCATTTATACCCCGTGTCTTCCCCACCCCCCAAAGTTGCATCTTTCCCCTCCCCTTACTTTTCCTTGTCTGTCCTCTTTGCCTTTTTCCTTCTACGCTTTTAATGCAATCTTTAACCTTCAACTCATATGCCTTATACTGGTACTAGCCTGCGTATCTCCACGTGTGTGTGTGTGTGTGTGTGTGTGTGTGTGTGTGTGTGT
>JAWQFJ010020389.1:80000-85964 GCA_034096865.1 Theodoxus fluviatilis | reverse complement strand
GCTGCTGTTCTCGCTGTATTAGTTGATATCCTGGATTGTCGCTCTTGAGGGGTTAGTTGTTGCCGCACTTGCTTTGACTTTGATGCTGCATCCGACTGGCGACTGAGGCGTGATCTCTTCTTGGGTGGCATATTGGGGCAGTTTTGTCTGAAAATAAAACACAAAATAAGGTTCTTTAGAAAAGCAATTGATACTTGGATGGATACTTGAGAAGAGAGACAGGGAAAGGAAGAGAGAGAGACAGGGAAAGGAAGAGAGAGAGAGAGAGAGAGAGAGAGAGAGAGAGAGAGAGAGAGTTCCGTGAGAATTTGCCGATCTGCAAAGCTGATCTGCTGGCATTGGTGTTCTTTGTGATGGTTGGTGTCAGATCACTTCTGGCAGTGCTGTTCTTCTTTGTGGTGGTTGGTGTCAGAAGAGAGAGAACTGAGAGAGAGAGAGAGGAGTCATATATCATTATTATAAGTATTAATCATAGACATGAATAAAAAAACTGAGAAACAATCAATGAAATTTAGAGAGAAAGACAGACAGAACTGATCTCGATTCACTGAAAGCTGCTTTCGTTCGTACACGAAATAATATGAAAGAAACGATGATTTTTCAATTTGTCGTTGATCTAGCTTGTTTCCACAACGTCTGTCTGTCTGTCTGTATTTATTCTATGACGACCGGCAAAAGAAAAGTTTCACATACCCTCAGCTTCCCCCAAAGCTACGTCCGGCAATTTTTCCATCAATGCATTTCACGAAAAACACGTAAGAATGGTCACGGCTGACCTAAGGTGTCCGAACTGATCTCAATGCACTGAAAGCTGCTAACGCTCGTACGACGGTAACAGACGAAGCCAAAAAATGTGTCGTCTGCCTCATGGAACGACTACGTATGCGCAAGCATACATCAGTGAGTGTCATTCTACTGATTACATCGAAAATTGACTGTTCTAAAATTAATTTCGCGTGCTCGCACACGAAATAATATGAAAGAAACTTGATGATTATTCAATTTGTCGTTGACCTAGCTTGTTTCCACAACGTCTGTCTGTCTGTCTGTCTGTGTTTTTGCTTTCGCCAAACTTTCGTATCTCACCATACATCTGCATTATTGCTGTGTGTTGTATATTTGGTATAGAATACAATTGGTGATAAAAACCGCTGGCGCTGAACCTCCAGGTTTTGGCATTTAAAAAAAGATCGGGTTCGAACCCGCAATCTCTCGAGAAAAGAGGGGGGGGGGGGGGAAACACACACTAACACAAAAAACAGGTCGGGTTCGAAAAAAGTTTCAGCGCGGATTCGAATCCGTTCACGCATGACCTAAACGCCCGGTCTCAGTGGCCGATGGACACAAAACGTATGCAAAAAGGACACAGCGGACGAGCAAAAGCTTCATCCGGTTTCATCCGCTCCAAAAATGGACAAAATTGCCGAACATTAGCGAAAACAGAACGGAAAATAACGGAAGTGGGTAGTATGTGGCGGGGATGCTAAACGGATGTTCATAGGATGCCTAGAGGATGAAAGTGGATGACAGCTCCGAAGGGGTAACCGGGGATAATGGCGAAGCAGACGCATAGCGGAAAGAGCGGATGCATAGCGGATGAAGCGGATGCATCACGTACGCCTAACGGAAACAAAGGGGAGGCCGCGCGGATGAATATCAGATACAAACCGTTCACTGCGCATGCGGGGGGTATGAATTGCGTCAGCTCCGTGGTTATAAAAGAATGCAACACGCACGCAGTCAGCATACAGCGGAAAGACGTGCTGGCGGCTACATCGATATATTTTATCAAAACCATGGTGCGTCAGTCAGGCAAGAAACAGAAGTCCCTGCCTACTCGTTCAAGCCCTGGCAAGGTGAAAAAGGCCAGAACCACAACCCCACCCCCTGACACCTACTCTGATGGTGAAGCTGCTGCTGCTGTGGTGGACCAGCCCCAAAGCATTCAAGTCCCTCAAAGTCCTACTGCTGAAGGTCCTTTTGCTCAAGAACCTGAAGGCCCTGATGCTCAAGACCGAGAAGGCTCTGAACAAGGTACTGAAGGCCCTGATGTTCAAGCACATGAAGGCCCCGCTGAAGCCCCTGAAGATACTGAACAAGCTCCAGTGAGAGGGATGAAGAGGCAAGGGAAGAAGAAGGGAGAGAGGAAACGGTACACTGTTTCCGAAGAGCATGAGGACGATGTGCTGGAATGGCTGAGGGAGAACGAGTACCTTTGGAGAAAGAGCCACAGACTGTATCGGGACACCAAGAAGAAACAGGCAGCTTGGAGAGACAAGGAAGAGAACCTGGGGTACACTGCAGAAGTACTTCAAGGATGGTGGAAGCACATGCACTCCTGGTATGGGAAGCTACACCTCAAGAAATCTGGGCAGGCCGCCGGCAAGCTCACTGACCGGGAGAAGTACGTCATGGCCAAATGCAGTTTCCTGGAGGGTGAGATCCGCCACCGAGGAGCAGCCCCGCTGATACCCCTCTCCCTCAGCCAGCCCACAGACAGCCAGGCATCTTCAAGCCAGGCGCCACCTGCCCTGTCCGGACTGGTGCCTTCAGAGGGCCCCCCAGCAGACACCCCTTCGACAGTTGAGGATGCTGTAGAGGCTGACGCCCTGCTCTCACAAATGGAGGAACAAGCGGCAACCATCATAGGCCAAGCAACCCACACCTCCGGCTCCAGCACCAGCTCCAGAGGACGCAGGCAGAGAGGCAGACTGGAGGGCCAGGACGACAGTGTGCTGCTGGAGATCAGGGACACAATGAAGACCAGCACAGAAATTCTCTCTCAACTGGTCGACTTAGACAGGGCATCCTCGACCCGGAAGCCCTTTATCACCTACGTAAGCCAGACCCTGAGGGACCTGCCAGAGGCCGAATACCAGATGATGAAGAAGAACATCACAGCACTTCTCCATAACCCTCAAGGCTCTACTGAAGCTCGTCCTCTCCAGTCCTGGTCTGCACCCCAGGTGACGTCACAGCCCTTCCACGGCTTTCAACAGCCTCTCACCTACCAAGGCTACGACTACCAGCACTTCCCACAGCAGAACCAGAACTACCCAGTCCAGGCCCATGTTCTTCGGACGCCACAGACGCCACTCCTCGCCCAGTTGCAGACCACACAGCCCAAACACACTCATCCCAGCCCTTCCTACAGCCCAGAGGGGTCGCTCAACATCACGGGACTGAGTCAACTCTCGGAGACCAACTTTGGCGTCCTGACCATACCACAACCTGCTGTACCCTTGAGGACAAGCACCCCACTGCCGCGTCACACCAGTACTCAAGCCACAGCCACAGTAAAAGCCCAAGATGACACAGCTCCGGATGTGGTCGCTGCCTTCCTTCAACAGACTGCGATGTAAACACTTGCAGAGACTGATGTTGAGTTGTGATTGTGAACACATGTTGTGAACACTTGGGAGCATGATGCTACCTCTAATGGTTTGTATACTGATTGTAGCTGTTTATATATATATATATATATATATATATATATATATATGTTTCATCTGGTAGGGCCCTACGCTATAATAAACAGCATTGTTTAAAAACATGTTTTGTTTAGTGTTAGTACACAGTTTGAAAGAATACAATAACCGACATTGTTTACTTTTAGAAATGTTTTGTTTACTTAATAAAGTGTTGGTACACACTTTGAAAGAATACGAAGGTTAAGGCATAATAAACAGCATTGTTCACTTTTAGAAATGTTTTGTTTACTTAATAAAGTGTTGGTACACACTTTGAAAGAATACGAAGGTTAAGGCATAATAAACAGCATTGTTCACTTTTAGAAATGTTTTGTTTCCTTAATAAAGTGTTGGTACACACTTTGAAAGAATACGAAGGTTAAGGCATAATAAACAGCATTGTTCACTTTTAGAAATGTTTTGTTTACTTAATAAAGTGTTGGTACACACTTTGAAAGAATACGAAGGTTAAGGCATAATAAACAGCATTGTTCACTTTTAGAAATGTTTTGTTTACTTAATAAAGTGTTGGTACACACTTTGAAAGAATACGAAGGTTAAAGCATAATAAACAGCACTAATCACTTTTAGAAATGTTTTGTTTACTTAATAAAGTGTTGGTAACCATAGCAGCATGCGATGGTCCACCAACACAGTCTGGCATGGGATCAGTTGGCCACAGTTTGCTCTTTATATTTTATTATTTTTTATTGATGGGCAAAGAGGGCCCTTTCCACAAGTCTGAACAGGTTGTGGTTCTGCTGTTGAATGAGCGCAGCTATCAGATGGACTCTTTGATCATCCATGGTGGAGAACAAATTATGATGCTGAAGACCAAGACCGAGGGTGATGAGATCTGTACACCACAGCTGCCCGATCCATACTGAGATCCAGATGATTTTCTCCTCCATGTTATACAAAATATCGGGAGTCCGCAATTTTTCCTTCTAAATACTCTGGACATCCTAAATATACGAGATACATCCCAGATACAAACGTTGTGTCTGTTTAGAATACTTTATATACGAGATGCATACGCTTACATCCTTTCTATTTCCGTGCTACTAACAATGTATAGACGTTCCATGTACCTTATCTTTCCTTTCTCTTTCCGTTTTCACCTGCAGCGGATGCGAGTCGCGAGGATCCCCAGAGGATGCAGAGAGGATACAGCGGACGTTTAACGGATGTTTACGAACATAGTACGTTTGCTGCTCGTATGTGTCGCGGATTTACATCGTACGTTCATCCGTTCTAAAAGTTTTGAGCAGCTCAAAACATTTTGCGCGGATGAAATCACAGTGGACGGATGCTCAATGGATAGAGCGTATGAAACACGAATGCAATGAGTACACAACGGATGCATAACGGTTTCCAACGGATGGCAATATTTTTTTACGTTTTAAGCCCCGGTCTCAGTGCACTTGCGGATGCAAAGAGGATGTAAAACGTAAAAAAATCTTGCCATCCGTTGGAAACCGTTATGCATCCGTTGTGTACTCATTGCATTCGTGTTTCATACGCTCTATCCATTGAGCATCCGTCCACTGTGATTTCATCCGCACAAAATGTTTTGAGCTGCTCAAAACTTTTAGAACGGATGAACGTACGATGTAAGTCCGCGACACATACGAGCAGCATACGTACTATGTTCGTAAACATCCGTTAAACGTCCGCTGTATCCTCTCTGCATCCTCTGGGGATCCTCGCGACTCGCATCCGCTGCAGGTGAAAACGGAAAGAGAAAGGAAGGATAAGGTACATGGAAAGTCTATACATTGTTAGTAGCACGGAAATAGAAAGGGTGTAAGCGTATGCATCTCGTATATAAAGTATTCTAAACAGACACAACGTTTGTATCTGGGATGTATCTCGTATATTTAGGATGTCCAGAGTATTTAGAAGGAAAAATTGTGGACTCCCGATATTTTGTATAAAATGGAGGAGAAAATCATCTGGATCTCAGTATGGATCGGGCAGCTGTGGTGTACAGACCTCATCACCCTCGGTCTTGGTCTTTAGCATCATAATTTGTTCTCCACCATGGATGATCAAAGAGTCCATCTGATAGCTGCGCTCATTCAACAGCAGAACCACAACCTGTTCAGACTTGTGCCCATCAATAAAAAATAATAAAATATAAAGAGCAAACTGTGGCCAACTGATCCCATGCCAGACTGTGTTGGTGGACCATCGCATGCTGCTATGGTTACCAACACTTTATTAAGTAAACAAAACATTTCTAAAAGTGATTAGTGCTGTTTATTATGCTTTAACCTTCGTATTCTTTCAAAGTGTGTACCAACACTTTATTAAGTAAACAAAACATTTCTAAAAGTGAACAATGCTGTTTATTATGCCTTAACCTTCGTATTCTTTCAAAGTGTGTACCAACACTTTATTAAGTAAACAAAACATTTCTAAAAGTGAACAATGCTGTTTATTATGCGTTAACCTTCGTATTCTTTCAAAGTGTGTACCAACACTTTATTAA
>JAWQFJ010020389.1:57500-75000 GCA_034096865.1 Theodoxus fluviatilis | reverse complement strand
CAAAGCTACGTCCGTGAACAACGGCAATTTTTCCATCAATGCATGTATGACGGTAACAGAGGGAAAATGTGTCGTCTGCCTCATGGAACGACTACGCATGCGCAAGCATACATCAGTGAGTGACGCCACCACATCGTCAAGCTACTGATTACATCCGAAAATTGACTTCTAAAATTAATTCCGCGTGCCCGCACAGGAATGAATATGAAAGAAACTTGATGATTATTCAATTTGTCGTTGACCTAGCTTCACAACGTCTGTCTGTCTGTATTTTTCCTCTCGCCAAATTTTCGTATGTCACCATACCCATAGCCTACATCTGCATTATTGCTGTGTGTTGTATATTTGGTATAGAATACAATTGGTGATAAAGGTCTACTATTCTATGACGACCGACAAAAGAAAAGTTTCACATATCCTCAGCTTCCCCCAAAGCTACGTCCGTGAACAACGGCAATTTTTCCATCAATGCATGTATGACGGTAACAGAGGAAAAATGTGTCGTCTGCCTCAAGGAACGACTACGCATGCGCAAGCATACATCAGTGAGTGACGCCACCACATCGTCAAGCTACTGATTACATCGAAAATTGACTTCTAAAATTAATTTCGCGTGCTCGCACACGAATTAATATGAAAGAAACTTGATGATTATTCAATTGGTCGTTGACCTAGCTTCACAACGTCTGTCTGTCTGTCTGTCTGTCTGTATTTTTCCTCTCGCCAAATTTTCGTATCTCACCATACATCTGCATTATTGCTGTGTGTTGTATATTTGGTATAGAATACAATTGGTGATAACCGAAAAATTTGTTCGCAGATCTTCATCATTTGACTTTACCAACCCACACACAAAATTTGTGCCTACTTCCGGTTACCATGGCAACGTCATTTTTTTTTTACCCCACCATGACCTGACCCTGGCTCACATCTAACCCCATTCCAAGTTTTAAGTCGATAGGAACTCCTGTGTCTCAGGCGGCTTCGCCACCTTCGACACAGTCCAACCCACACACCAAATTTACGTCAAATCGGAGCACTTTGAGTATTCGGCGGTCATCTTGTTTGTGCCCACTTCCGGTTACCATGGCGACACCATTTTTTTTACCCTACCATGACCTGACCCCGGCCCACACCTAACCCCATACCAAGTTTTAAGTCGATGGGAACTCCTGTGTCTCAGGCGGCTTCGCTGCCTTCGACACAGTCGTCCAAATTCTTCAGCCGCCATCTAGTTTTTCTCGTCACGTAACCATGGTAACCAAATTTTTTTCACAGATGTTAATCATTCGACTTTACCAACCCACACACCCAATTTCGGTCAAATCGGAGCACTTTGAGTTTACGGCAGCCATCTTGTTTGTGCCCACTTCCGGTTACCATGGCGACACCATTTTTTAACCCTACCATGAACTGACCCCGGCCCACACGTAACCCCATACCAAGTTTCAAGTCGATGGGAACTCCTGTGTCTCAGGCGGCTTCGCCACCTTCGACACAGTCGTCCATTGTTTACTCAGCCGCCATTTTATTTTTCTCGTCACGTAACCATGGTAACCGAAATATTTGTTCACAGATCTTCATCATCCGACTTTACCTACCCACACACCAAATTTCGGTCAAATCGGAGCACTTTGAGTTTTCGGCGGCCATCTTGTTTGTGCCCACTTCCGGTTACCATGGCAACACCATTTTTTAACCCCACGTTGACCTGACCCGGGTCCACACCTAACCCCATACCAAGTTTCAAGTGGATCGGAATAAAACTGTGGAAACGTATGAGTGTCACACAGACAGACACACACACAGACACACAGACAGCGAAAATATATATACAGACTAGCCGCTTCACGGCCAGGCAATGCGCAAAGCGCCAAAGCCACATAAAAAGCAAAATGGTTAAACCGCCATTTTATTTTTTCTTTACGTAACCATGATAACCAAAAACTTTGTTCACAGATCTTCATCATTTGACTTGACCTACCCACACCAAATTTCGGTCAAATCAGAGCACTTTCAGTTTTCGGCGGCCATCTTGTTTGTGCCACTTCCAGTTACCATGGCAACACCATTTTTTTTAACCCCACCATGACCTGACCCCAGTCCACACCTAACCCCATTCTAAGTTTTAAGTCGATGGGAATAAAACTGTGTACTCCTGTGTCTCAGGCGGCTTTGCCGCCTTCGACACAGTTGTCCAAATTCTTCAGTAGCCATTTTGTTTTTGTCGTTACGTAACCATGATAACCATAAATTTAGTTCACAGATCTTCATCATTTGACTTGACCTACCCACAAACCAAATTTCGGTCTAATCGGATCACTTTGAGTTTTCGGCGGCCATCTTGTTTGAGCCCACTTCCGGTTACTATGGCGACACCTTTTTTTTAACCCCACATGACCTGACCCCAGCCCACATCTAACCCCATTCCAAGTTTTAAGTCGATGGGAACTCCTGTGTTTCAGGCGGCTTCGCCGCCTTCGACACAGTTGTCCATTGTTTACTCTGCCGCCATTTTGTTTTCTCGTGACGTAACCATGGTAACCAAAATATTTGTTCACAGATCTTCATCATTTGACTTTACCCACCAACACACCAAATTTCGGTCAAATTGGAGCATTTTGAGTTTTCGGCGGCCATCTTGTTTGTGCCCACTTCCGGTTACCATGGCAACGCCATTTTTTTTTACCCCACCATGACCTGACCCTGGCCCACATCTAACCCCATTCCAAGTTTTAAGTAGATGGGAACTCCTGTGTCTCAGGTGGCTTCGCTGCCTTCGACACAGTCGTCCATTGTTTCCTCAGCCGCCATTTTGTTTTTCTCGTGACATAACCAACTTAACCAAAAAGTTTGTTCACAGATCTTCATTATCTGACTTTACCTACCCACACACCAAATTTTGGTCAAATCGGAGCAATTGAGTTTTCGGCGGCCATCTTGTTTGTGCCCACTTCCGGTTACCATGGCAACACCATTTTTTTAACCCCACGATGACCTGACCCCGGTCCATACCTAACCCCATACCAAGTTTCAAGTCGATAGGAACTCCTCTGTCATTCAAATTCTTCAGCCGCCATCTTGTTTTTCTCGTCACGTAACCATGACAACCAAAAAATCTTTTCACAGATCTTCATCATTTCAATGTACCTACGTACACACCAAATTTCGGTCAAATCGGAGCATTTTGAGTTTTCAGCCGCCATCTTGTTTGTGCCCACTTCCGGTTGCCATGGCGACACCATATTTTTAGCCCCACGTTGACCTGACCCCGGTCCACACCTAACCCTATACCAAGTTTCAAGTCGATGGGAATAAAACTGTGGAAACGTATTAGTGTCACACACACAGACACACACACACACACACACACACACACACACACACACACACACACACACACACACACACAGCGAAAATATATATGGAGACTAGCCGCTTCGCGGCCAGGCAATGCGCAAAGCGTCAAAGCCACATACAAAGCCAAATTCTTCAGCCGCCATTTTGTTTTTCTCATTACCTAACCATAACCAAAAATGTTTTCACAGATCTTCATCATTTGACTTTACCTACCCATACACCAAATTTCGGTCAAATCTTTGAGTTTTCGGCGGCCATCTTGTTTGTGCTCACTTCCGGTTACCATGGCGTCCAAATTCTTCAGCCGCCATTTTGTTTTTCTCATTACGTAACCATGACAACCAAAAACGTTTTTAACAGATCTTCATCTTTCGACTTTACGTACCCACACACCAAATTTCGGTCGAATCGGAGCACTTTGAGTTCTTGGCGGCCATCTTGTTTGTTCCCACTTCTGGTTACCATGGCGACACCATTTTTTTTACCCCACCATGACCTCACCCCAGGGCACTCCTAACCCCATACCAAGTTTTAAGTCGATGGGAACTCATGTGTCTCAGGCGGCTTCGCCCCCTTCGACACAGTTGTCCAAATTCTTCAGCCGCCATCTTGTTTTTCTCGTCACGTTACCATGGTAACCAAACAATTTGTTCACAGATCTTCATCATTCGACTGTACCTACCCACACACCAAATTTCGGTCAAATCGGAGCATTTGAGTTTTTGGCGGCCATCTTGTTTGTGCCCACTTCCGGTTACCATGGCAACTCCATTTTTTTAACCACACCATGACCTGACCCCGGCCAGCACCTAACCCCACACCAAGTTTCACATACCCACACACCAAATTTCAGTCAAATCGGAGCACTTTGAGTTTTCGGCGGCCATCTTGTTTGTGCCCACTTCCGGTTACCATGGCAACAACGTTTTTTTCACCACCCCATGACCTGACCCCGGCCCACACCTAACCCCATGCAAAGTTTTAAGTCAATGGGAATAAAACTGTGTACTCCTGTGTCTCAGGCGGCTTCGCCGCCTTCGACACAGTCGTCCAAATTCTTCAGTCGCTATTTTATTTTTCTCGTTAGGTAACCATGATAACCGTAAATTTAGTTCACAGATCTTCATCATTTGACTTGACCTACCCACACACTAAATTGCGGTCAAATCGGATCACTTTGAGTTTTCGGCGGCCATCTTGTTTGAGCCCACTTCCGGTTACCATGGCGACACCTTTTTTTTAACCACACCATGACCTGACCCTGGCTCACATCCAACCCCATACCCAGTTTTAAGTCGATGGGAACTCCTGTGTCTCAGTCGTCCATTGTTTACTCTGCCGCCATTTTGTTTTTCTTGTGACGTAACCATGGTAACCAAAAAATTTGTTCACAGATCTTCATCATTTGACTTTACCAACCCACACACCAAATTTTGGTCAAATCGGAGCACGTTGAGTTTTCGGCGGCCATTTTGTTTGTGCCCACTTCCGGTTACCATGGCAACACCATTTTTTTTACCCCACGTTGACCTGACCCGGGTCCACATCTAACCCCATAACAAGTTTCAAGTCGATCGGAATCAAACTGTGGAAATGTATAGTGTCAGACAGACAGACAGACACACAGACACACCCACAGCAAAAATATATATAGAGATATATTTTTGCTGTCTGTGTATATATTTTTGCTGTCTGTGTGTGTGTCTGTGTGACACTGATACATTTCCACAGTTTTAATCCGATCCACTTGAAACTTGGTATGGGGTTAGGTGTGGACCGGGGTCAGGTCAACGTGCATTCTGAACACAGAGATATAGTATCTCTGACACAGGTTGGTCACATGACTTCGGCCTCACATTCCAATGATTTTACCAATCAAAATTCAACATGATCAGAAGACCATTGAGAGTAAAAAGAGGTGATTCTATTTCATTCCAATTATTTATCCCGATAGATAAACACAAATTTGGTGTTCTAATAAAACTAATCTATGAGATTTTCAGGAAATCATTTGAGAACTACTTTTAGCGCAAACGTCGTCTAAAAGGTTGCAAACTGCCTTGAGCACGTGCAATTGTGTATAGTAATACACGCAATCTTTGGACCTACTATAAACGCAGCGAAAAGGATTCCTATGGCTCCGGGCTGGTTTCGTGAATCTATGGTTATACTCTTGCAAGTAATTGCTTTCTGGCCGGAACCTGTGTTCTAACTGCCTTCACACTGTTTGACGAGCTCCACACTTCGATCATTTGTGTATCAACTGATGGAGTCAGTAACTGAGTAAGTGATTTAACCTACATTCCGTCTGTGTTGAACGTTAATCGAATGGAAGTTTCTTCTGTAGGAATTCGTCCGATTCTGAAGTTCGATATTATCGGATAGCTCAGAAGCAGTTTTTTAAAGTTTAATCCTTCTAAGCATACATTAAATTAATGATTCCTCATCAGCAAAAGCACTCAGCAGGTTTCTGTGTGTATCGGTCCAAATGATTATCATTATGCAGATGGGATTGGTTGCATTACTCGCTCAATGAAGTATAAATATTGCTGTTGTATTCAAAGTCCTTATAATTAGTAGAGTTCACAATATTACACTCTTGTGATTCGAATTTTACCGCATACAAGTTTTACATTCATGGGAAATCGATGTTTAGAAAATGAACTGACGAAAAGATGGCTGCCAGTATCGAGTGTATCACAACAAGCGGAGGAATACACTCACGATGTGATATGGCATTCAGCGTGGCTGAGACTCTGTGTTCAGAACGGTGGTATGCATGTTATGGAAGAATTAAGGCTATCACGTGACCAACCTGTTGCTGAGACTATACCCACTAGTCTCAGCCACGCTGAATGGTCAAAGAAAATGGCGTTGCCATGGTAACCAAAAGTGGGAACAAACAAGATGGCCGCCGAAAATTCAAAGTGCTCCGATTTGACCAACATTTGGTGTGTCGGTGGGTAAAATCAGATGATGAAGATCTGTGAACAAATTTTGGGGTTACCATGGTTACGTCACGAGAAAAACAAAATGGCGGCTGAGGAAACAATGGACGACTGTGTAGAAGGCGGCGAAGCCGCCTGGGACACAGGAGTTCCCATCGATTTAAAACTTGGAATGGGGTTAGATGTGGGCCAGGGTCAGGTCATGGTGGGTCTAAAAAAAAATGGCGTTGCCATGGTAACCGGAAGTGGGCACAAACAAGATGGCCGCCGAAAAGTCAAAGTGCTCCGATTTGACCGAAATTTGGTGTGTGCGTAGGTAAAGTTAGATGATGAACATCTGTCAACAAATATTTTGGTTACCATGGTTACGTCACGAGAAAAACAAAATGGCGGCTGAGGAAACAATGGACGACTGTGTCGAAGGCGGCGAAGCCGCCTGAGACACAGGAGTTCCCATCGACTTAAAACTTGGTATAGGGTTAGATGTGGGCCGGGGTCAGGTCATGGTGGGGTTAAAAAAAAGGTGTCGCCATGGTATCCGGAAGTGGGAACAAACAAGATGGCCGCCGAAAACTCAAATTTCTCCTACATCTAAACCCATACCAAGTTTTAAGTGGATGGGAACAGTTGTCCATTGTTTACTCTGCCGCCACTTTGTTTTTCTCGTGACGTAACCATGGTAACCGAAAAATTTGTTCACAGATCTTCATCATTTGACTTTACCAACCCACACACCAAATTTCGGTCAAATCGGATCACTTTGAGTTTTCCACGGTCATCTTGTTTGTGCCCACTTCTGGTTACCATGGCAACGCCATTTTTTTTTACCCCACCAGACTTGACCCTGGCCCACATCTAACCCCAGACCAAGTTTTCAGTTGATGGGAACTCCTGTGTCTCAGGATGTTTTACCCCTCTGCTAGGATTATAATACAACCTTAGGAATATTTGTGTTGGACCTTTTACTGGTGAACATGTTTCATAGCATCAGACAATACTAGCATTGTACACGATGTCAACAACAGGCAGGTTCGAGGACAACAATGTATTTATAATCTATCCTGGTGCCGCTCAGGTCCGCGCGTCATCTATAAATAGAAGTGCGCGAAGCTTGGATTTGTAAAATGTATTTCATGACCTATTGACGCAATCATCATACAGCTTTGATAAATTAAGACAGCCCATGGTTATATTATCGTTATAAATTAACATATAGGCTTACTGACCTTATTTCAAGGAACACCATTCATAATGATCAACACTTGGAACCAAGCAGACGAACACGATCAAACCGTAGCCATTACGCCAGCAGACGATCGAGATAATTAAATGTTTCATGTAAAACTCGAATGTAACCGTACCAAATGCATGACCGTTCTGTTCATGAGTGCAGCAGAATATATGGGATGGTGAGGTAGGGTGTTACACAGTCAGACGAATTCTTTCCACACTGAAATTGCACTGCCTTTCTAAAGAGGTAAAAACACAATAGTCATTTAGTGGTACATTTAGAATAAGAAATTATGTGTGTGTACGTACGAATGATTCAGCTCTTTGAATCAAGTTAAATCTTATAAACGATTTAGTGACCCCCTTGAATGGTTTTCTAGCAGCATTTCAACATTGAAGAAAGTATCGAAGAGACTCAGTTTGGGAGGACTGGTCTCATTCTATACTACTGGTTATGGCCAAGAATAATATATTACGTTTAGAGCTCACATAGAAAAACTTACTGTGTTCCCGCAGATTTGAGAAAATATGGTACAAGCAAGAATCTGCCACAATAGTGCCTTCCTGAATCAGTGAATGTATAGAGGAGACGACTCGAAGAATGCAAAAAGCAGAATTGGAAAATCTCTATGACAGAAAGTGATGGATTAAATAAATATGGCTTTTTAAAGATGTAGTGTGATGCACATGCATATCAGTTTGACTTTTCTAAGCCGGCCGGAACGTATTACATCATATTTAGAATGGGTGTTAGTGATAATGTCAAGTAGAAGAGATTCTTTGATGTTCTGTTTTTGGACTAACTGCAAATGAAGAACATCTTTTTCTCAAATACTGGAGGTACGACTGCTTCAAACCATGATATGAAAAGTGTGCTAAGAAAAGACACATAGAAATTTCTGCACATTGTGATGTACACAAAGACGTGTCATGCCACATTATGGTTCACATATTAAACGCGGAATCTCAGGAGAAAAGGGACTGCTCCATGAATCAGTCTGTTAATTGTGGTCTAAGAGATGTACTTGGTGGAAATACATCTTACTTTTGATTATCTTCATACTCATCCGTTTGCACTGGGCTGAAGGTCGATATGTTTTAAACGGTTCTGTTCTCTGTCCAGTTATTTAGCGAAACCTTCCAACAGGCCATGGGCTTGGCATGAGTTTTACATTTGTAACGGTATGTATGTGGTAACGTAAATTGAACACCATGGTCAGCTCTGGCTGAATAATACATATACATGATATCAACAATAGAATCATTCTACCCTAATCCGTTTTTACAATTCACATTGCTAAAACTAGGGAAATGTGTGTTATAGGAATTGCATTTTTTCATGGACTTGCACATGAAAAGCATTGAAAAGTAAACTATAAAAAATTAACTAAAATTACTGACCTCTGGAAAGGATGTATTGTACAAAGAAAATGCACCATAATACATATTTTTCACATAACTGTATATTACAAGTTATCGTCCCATGGAGCCCTTTGTAGGTGCTCACATCCCCTTGGTTGTGTAGAATCTGTCTGTAACAGGTTACATACCTCGCATTTCTTAAAGGTAGTGGTGTATCTGAACGCGTGAAATTACGAAAACGTAAGTATTGCTATGAACAACGCTATCGACAATGTTGAATGGTGCGTGGGGTAAGTGTAAAGTTCAAGCTTTCAATGTCAGATTATCTTTTGCGTCATCATTCATTAAGTATGGTAATGACATCACACATTCTGTATTAAAGACAACATTTGCGTAATAAAATCGTGATGTTATTACTTCCTCTTATCAGCGTATGTTCAGCAACTTTACTGCAAGATTACAGATCCCGTCTTCTACCTTACGCGTTTACTTTCCTATTGGACGCTTCACTACGTATAAATCTGCACCGCTGTTTTCCGACTAGGTCCAGGATTAAGCTTTGAACACATGCCATAAATGAAGACAGCACATGAGATGGGGAAGATGCGTTTCTAATATTCCCTCAATACATTGATGATTGGTGATTCTAGAAATAGCTCAGCTCATCATGCACTTTTTGGAGACTCGCTCAATAATCCAATGAGGCGAAGACTATTAAATGTGCAGGGCATCAGTGACAAAATAGTATGAAGCTGGCATACCCAATTCTTGAAGAACTGCACACGCATGCTGGCACCACACACAGCAAAGAAACAGAAAGCACTCAATACTATGGATCAAAGCAGAAAATGCGTACGTCGTTTTTCGTTTTCTTTTTTCTTTTTACACTTTATGAATATTGTATCACTGCATATTAGAGGAACACATGCATTACTCATGCGTTTCTTCTCCATTAACTTTGGATGCAATCTATCCTCTATACTTATTTAACTCCATACACATTCAATGAAACACGCCTAAGGTTCTCAGTGTCCCTGAGATGTCTGGGTGACTTTTGCACTCCATCAAATGAGGTAATTATATTTACGTATTGTACTATTGTCAAGGTTGTATTTAAAATCAGATTGCCATGCTTGAATTATTCTTTGTCAAAGTAAAAACCAGTCATTGTAGTATGTGCTCTGTTGATGCATAAAATAGATTTTGACATGAATCTTACCATTTCTAATGGTATATTATTTAATACAGTAGTCGCCGCTTATTAAAAACACATTGGGACCGAACAAAAGTGTTTTTAATAAGCGGCGTTTTTATTAACCGGCACTTCCCGCTTCACCAAGCCGTTGCGTTTCTTCCACCTGTTAAACCACCCATCTGTAGCTTTGAATTCGGAGCGACCAAGCTGGGAAGCAATCTCTTCCGCCTTCTGACATAGGATTGGGCCGTTTACAGGTGTGTTGTGCGCTTGGATAGAGTCGAACCACCGCTTTAAGCCATCTTCTGTCTCTTTATCCTTCCCGCAGCGCCGACGCTTCCTTTGGCCTTGACTGGAGCCCTCTGCGATGTCAGCCCTAAGTTCATCTTCTTTTTTCAGTGTCTGGCACAGAAATGATGCCGACACACCCAAAATGTCAGCACCCTCCCTCAAACTTTTAGAATTTAGCTCTCGGTAGCGATCAAGCAAATCCACTTTGTCTTTGGGTGTCATTTCTGTTCTTTTTCTTTTCTTTGGAGCTGAAGTTAAAGCCATTTTCTGATTCACTGCTTATCCAGCGAGACTAGACAGTGTTGAATTGACATCTGACGGTTTGCTGACAAGGGTGTAATCACTGTTCACACAAACGCTGAAGCGTCTTTAGTTGTCATCTAACGGTTTGCTGACAACAATTCACAACCAGAGATCGACTCTGACCCTCCGAACAGCGAGAAAAAGAACAGAAAGTGGTTTTTTTAAACGGCGCCTGTATTTAATAACCGGCGGAATTTTACATAGGTTATATAGTGGTAAATCCGGACCGGACCAACTGTATGTAAAAAACGGCTGTTTTTATTAACCGCGTGTTTTATAAGCGGCGACTACTGTAATGTGCCAGTATAAATGTAGATGCAGCAGTGTTACAGTCTAACTATCTTTCAGATTTTCAGCATAACATACAGTGAGATGCAAGTGGATATCCAAATACATTTAGGGAACGAAATTGCAAATACATGCAGGGGAAAGCATAAACAGCATGGGTGCCATTTAGACCAGAATTGTTTCTTTTTTAACAAGTACAGATGAAATGCATGCTGGCAGTGATGATGAATTGATGTATGGACCTTATAGCTGTTGACTTACTGACGGAAATGAAGGGTAAAAGACTACTTAAAGAAGAATATAAAGAGTTTATCTAAAAATAAATTGCCACACAATCTCTATTAGTAGTCACATAGTAGTCACATAATAGACAATTGCAAATGACCAGCAAACTAGTGGCATCCTTACTGCTTGTAATTCTAAAAAGGTTGGTACATACTGTCGTTTATTTGTATGTAACTGTACATGGTTTCTTTATTTTTTTCTTAACCAAAATGTGTATAGCTCTGTTTTTATTGCACAATTATACATACTATTTTGTTTGTCTGTTTGTAATTATCCAAAGAGGGCGAGACAAATTCCAAACATTGCAATTAAATACCCTTTTCATAATCCACACTATTTTCATATCATGACTGGTAACAAAACTCTTCATGGTTCAATTTTCTTTAAATTGAATATACTTTATCTAGCAAGGATATCCACTTAAGACAAATATGTCAATATTCCAGTGGGCCTCGAATAAAATACAATGTTGCATGCTGTGTCGTGCTAGCGCGTGTTTGTTTGTTTGTTTGTTTGTTTGTTTGTTGGTGTGTGTGTGTGTGTGTATTGATGCAATAACATCTTAGAAGCAAGCAAGCAATCACTGACACACGAATGTATTTGCACATCCATGTGCAAATATACAGATTCACTATGATGATGGATTTTTTCGTCTTTAAGCCTTAGCAGGCTATGTATGGCCTTCGATCACGAACAATCACAAGAACTAGTAAAGTAAGAGTCAGTCAAATGACAATTTCCGTTGTTATTCGCCTCTTAGGCATGGCGAAGGAAGACGCATTAGGTAATTTTTACTCCATCCCACAAGGGGTTTCATACACACTAATATTCACATTCAAATGATGAATGCATATGGAGCTAGTCGTCGTAAACGCACATACACTCACGAACACACAAACGTACACACGGAAATGCTAATATGCACGGGGAGGGGCCGCTATTGCGGAGGGCCGCTATTGCGGAGGGCCGCTATTGCGGAGGGCCGCTATTGCGGGGGGCCGCTATTGCGGGGGGCCGCTATTGCGGAGGGCCGCTATTGCGGAGGGCCGCTATTGCGGGGGGCCACTATTGCGGGATTTTATTTTGTCAAAAGTTCTTAAGGCCATTTTGATTCTTTTGTCCTAAAACGTGTAGAGAGCCGACCCCATACGCGCGCTGGCATGCTAACAAGCTCGTGATGTACTGGACTAGCGAACAAAATGTTATGCACGCGGGCGCACACACAATTACATAAGCAGACGCATAGGTCTACATACGCACTAGAATGAGAATAAATGCGGACACACGGTTGTATGATATCATAGAATAGTGGACATGCAAGAATTGGCATACTACGATCTCCGTAAGTCTGTGATCGACCAATATAATTTATACAACGTAACAGCCGTCTAATCACAGTTACGATAAAATGAGCAGGCGAGTTAAGAGTCATTCTTGCGGGGAGATTGTCCATTCACAAGATTTGGCTAGTGATACGTCATCTATGAATAAGCAAGTAAGTGAATCACAAGGGGGGGGGGGAGAGAGGTCAATCACGGGGTTTCAGGATACGACACTATCGATAAAATGACAACAGTGTGCCAGAGTGTTGATTTGATCCCCATTATGGAAAGAAATATGCTGGGGACATTTATTCCCCAGAATTACTGAATATAACAACTTTTCATTTTGATCGACAACTAATTTTCCCAGCGACTCAAGCCGTTAACTCGCATCTGCTAATCCGCAGATTTCATTTCGTGTCAATTACTCACCGCCTCTTAGCAAGTTATAGTTGCTTTCATTCTTCTTTATCAATTTTCTCTCTCAGATGTCGGAACAGGAAGAAATTGGAAGGTGGAAGGAAAGGTAAAGGAGGCAGCGTCTGTGCAAAAATCCAAATGTATTATTTCCTCTGCCTAGAGTATCAGATCCGGCTTGAGAGCCAACCATCAAGAGTGCTTTACGAATGGGTCAATAGTAGGACATGGGGACATTGTAGTAGAAGAGGTTAGGTGAAAAGGGGGACAGGAAAGGGAAGTGAGGTGCATAGGGAAAAGTCTATAGAATGAGGGGAATTCCAGGACCAATAACCCAAAAGCAATAAACTAGTCTCAGAAAGGGCAGTACAATGGGGTTTCACCAGCAGCCTCCACTCGTTCTGATTAACATTCCCATCAAATATGTATTTCTCCTGACTCTTGCTTTTAGCCCTAGACATGCCATGGCTGGTTCACTATCTGACTGGGCCTGTGGGTCAATGTGTTCTTCTTTGTCGGTGAAATATTCTGTTCTCCTTGTTCTCCTGATGACGCTCTTGCATTTTCGTTAGTGTCCGGCTCTTCCTCTCTCCTAGGGCGTACTTCTTCCTTCTTTCAAGAATGATCTCTTTGATAATGGTTCCTCCTGTCTCCCAGGGTATCCTACCCTCAGCCTCCTAAATTAGCACTAAAGCAATTGAGACGCACTCTGTTAGTGATGTAGCTTGATACCTAAAACTGTGACAGCTGAGGCCCGATTTGTCAGTGAAAACAATTCTCTGCAAACAGGTCTAGTGAGAATTAATGCACAATGAGGATCGTTTTGCCAGTAATATGCCTATAGTCATCTCTCTACAACCTATTACAGCTCCGTTTGCACCAGCCGTTATCAGATTTTGTAGAAGAAATAATGTGCTGTCTGAAAATGCATCTGGTTTCAAATCCAAATACTCGTATCACACTATACGAATAAACATTACAACATGTTATATTCTGCCATCAATTCATGCAGGCTATTCGAAGTTGTATTTCTCAATTTCGCTTTAGCTTTTCACCATTTTCTGCACAACATTATTTTGACAAAAACTCTGTATGACTAATATTGAATAATCTACATTATTTGGTTCAAATTATACCTAATTGATAGACCACAGTGGGTACCCGTCCCATCAAAATTAGTCAGTGACCACACATGTACAGTCACTTCAAGAGTACACCCGGGCTCAGTCCTGGTTCTTG
Organism: Theodoxus fluviatilis; assembly: GCA_034096865.1. Taxonomy (NCBI): domain Eukaryota; kingdom Metazoa; phylum Mollusca; class Gastropoda; order Cycloneritida; family Neritidae; genus Theodoxus; species Theodoxus fluviatilis. The sequence goes on along the minus strand of JAWQFJ010020389.1, from coordinate 60,760 downwards.
AGCTACATTATCCATCATCTGGATCTTTCCTCTACTACTCACCACTCAGATGATGACTTATGCACGACATTACTGACGCTACATAGTTGTTGTTGTTGTTGTTGTTGTTGTTGCGTACCTGGGCTAAACACTCCCAGGATAACCCAAGTGGGTGAGATGATTGCCAGTGTGACTGTTTTTGAACACCCCGCCAAATAGGCAGCCACACTCCGTCTTCAGGGGATTTGATCTCCGTCTCCAGAGAATGCCAGTTGTTATGTTAGGAGCTTACCACGGCTGAAGATAATCCCCACATAACAATACAACATAACAACATTTTGCTGTAGCCTTGATTTTTGGCTGGAGTCAACAAATAACAACAGCCTTTGCTCAAGGCAAACGTTACATAATGATTCCATAATTAGAAGGTAAACAAAAGAATTTTAAACGTTTCAATATCTGAAGTAAGTGAACAAAATTATGCTGATCTCGTTGAAATAAACTTACATATTAATGGCTCTTAGAAACATCAAAGAAGTGTTACCTCCTCTTAACAACCTCAAACTTCGTGTAGTAGTTGCATACCTCTTATCCAGTACCAGAGATTACTTGACGTACTAATCAATGACGACTTAACTTAGTCAACGTGTGTAGAGAAAGTTCTTTCTTCAAGAAATCACCTCCATTTTATTTTAATTCAGAAAAGTTTACAACAGTTTTCTAAAGAGACTTAGAGAAAAATATTCCGAAATGCTAATGAAATTCTCACAGTAACCACTGTTCTCGCGTTTAACACCATTGACTCAATAGTATAGACACTCAATAAATATATTAATCAATATATATTGTCGGATAAGACTAAATTATTATGCTCTGCCATTTCTCAGGATGCTTTTCAAGTTAGGTGGGCTCAATTTTAAACATTAGCTCTTTTATTATACGGGTGCATTAAAACATTAAAGTTACATCACAAACACCTTATTTAAGAACTATGTTTGCCTATGTAACAACGTTCTCTTGGCTTTCTTTCCATTGCAAGTTGTCTTTGCATTCAGTAATACAATCTATGTGAAACAGACATTCTGAAATATGAAAAAGTGTCATGTTTCGATTTTTTTCATACTTTTTTTTACATCAAAGGAACATCTGCATCTGGTTTACTTTCTTATGGATTTGAATGACTGCGACTCGGTCTTGACAGCCAAACATTCTGGGGTATAAGGGATATATGAATACTAGGAAAACAATTCATACTTTTTTTAGGAATGCATGCATGTCTTTAATACATCCTGGGTTATGGTTAATGAAACACCTTTTACGTCATGAAAGACATCAAAAGTGGGACCATTTTATGTGCAACAAAAAAGAACCGTGTGAAAGATGTGGTTAGTGCCATTCTGTCACTTATTGTACCTTGGAGAGTGAGTGACCTATTTCTGTGACACGCATATTAATACAGGAGAAATTGTGCACACACACACACACACACACACACACACGCACACACACACACACACTCACACACACACACACACACACACACACACACACACATACATACACGCACACAAAGTTCATTTTTTTGCCATGGCACCACTACGGCGGTGGGCTTTATGAGTAGTTGGCAAGTTTTTACGGAAGTGCAAATCGAATATCCACGAATGTGTGAGTGCTTGTCAGCTAAAGGGTGCGCTACAACGTTGTTATCATGATATATTCTACTTGTTTGCGTTTTGCTTCGTTTATCTTGACGATGGTGCATTTCGGGATAAATTAGTAATACCTAGGTATTAATACGTTGATACAATTGACATTTATCTTTTTATATGCCATCTTTCTTCTGACGACCAATGACGACTAATCAGAGTATCGTCAGAAGGCTGAAGTAATATTTTATTAAACCACACACATGGCAGACCTGAAAACAGCCATTACATATGTTTCTGAAAGATTTCCAAATGCCATAACCGATTCACAGAGATGTTTATGTTTGTATCACCTTTATGAACTTTCCCTCCTTAATATTAAGTCACACCATCCATCATCATCACAGTCTTCCAGAGGTCGTTTCCAAATAAAGCAAACAGTTTGGATCGTTTGAGAGAAGGCTGCAACTGATTCTACTTCGTTTAGCCCTAATGCGAGAGGTTTATGGTCTTTTGGTCATCTCGACAAGTTTGTTTGTTGGGTTGTGTGTTTTTTTGGGGGGGTGTAGATTGTTTAAAGGTCGTCTGTTTGATTTAACCTCTGTCATACTTTCTTAGTTAGATACACACTGCTGATTTCTCCCGAGGATCAACACGACGGCAAAACAAAAAAATAACAACATTGAGCAGGACAAGTCTGGCACCCATCTAAATCTACCCACAGCAGTCACACACTCATGCAGACTAGACATATACAGGCGCGCACTACGTAAAACTGTCTATTTGTAAAAAGATCATATATATTTTAATAACTCAGTTGTACAAAATATCGCAATTTAAAATGGTTGTCCGTATTTGAGGTTATTCGTGCGGTGCAGATTTTGTATTTATGTTGAACAGGGCTGTTGACAATTGTCACTACCCATACAGAAAATGAATGTCCTGCAACTAGTACGGCAGGTCTGAGAGAGCTCTTCGAAGTTGAAGCGCTAGTGCAGGAATTCTTCCCCATTGTGCATGTCTTTGTAGAGTGTTTCTATTCAATTGACCAGTTGCAACACTCTGCCCGCAGCCAAACCTGGGACAAACAGCAGGCTAATGAGGTTGTGAAAACTAATGTAAACCTACACACCTTGAAAGCTACACACAACCCACTCCAATGTTCTGGCCTGGGTATATTGGAATGGAGGACAGGTTGTTCGTGCAAAATGTCCCTTTCTCCTCTTCATCAGGGTCCAAGGGAATATCAGACGCCAGTATTCATGGTGCTATCAATGACGCAGAGGTTGCCTTATTGATGTCAACCCCAGATTGCCATAGGGTCTACAACTCCAGAGTGTTTTCCTTCTGGGTTTACTTTCCTAGTCGCAAGCATATTTTCTATCGCACCTTCAAACAATTTCGATTCTCTGACAATTACCTTAGCGTAGTGAATAAGAGAATATTCTGGGATTGTTTGATCTACTTTAGATTAGGCAATAGCGAAATATACACTCACAAAATCATGTGCTGCACTTACGACTGCATTTGTTCATCGTGAACAGAAAAGGAGGAGGATAAAGTTAATTTTGACTGCAGTGCCCCCGCTTCAAAAATCAAGACAACTGCAAAAGAGAGACTCACCAAAATAATTGC
>JAWQFJ010020389.1:20000-55000 GCA_034096865.1 Theodoxus fluviatilis | reverse complement strand
AGTCGACTGTCTGTTGAACATGTTGTACATAGTGTACTGCAAGAGCATTACGGCAAACTAGGAGTGTAGAAATAGCAGGAGCAACAAAGGCCTTTTGGATGTTATCTCTTGAGTCTTTAAGAATAGTCTTTTTTAAATTATGAATGGAAAGTTAATTAAGGATGTTTTGTTTGAGCCACTGAGGAACATGATAGTTCTAACTGACTGTGAAGGGTAATATGTTGCGACTTGTCTCTTTCACAAAGTTCGATCAGTACAGGGGTTCTGCTCAGGGAAGTCGAAGTCCACAAAATATGGTAGTCATTTTCATAAAACGGCGAATTTACGCACTGGTCTATACACAGCGATGGAATAAGGAATCAGAATCACCATAATAACTTCACTCTTGAGACTGGATTCTCGGAGGACACAGTCGCTATTATCCATGCTCTTACAGGTGTCTTTTTTCTCTGTCGTGCGCTCTCCTAGAACCCTGTATCTTCACTCTCGAGACTGAATCTCAGGGGACTCATTCACTGCTTAGAAAGGAGGACGCACTATGTTCTCCTCGCTCTCAGCTCTTATGTCTCTGTTGTAAGTTCCCAATAAAATCAATATCTCACGTGTGTACTCTCTGGTGTACACCTCGCTATAGAGGCACAATCCTGTAGAAGACTAACAAGTCCTTATGGAGGCCTTTTTGCTCTTGGTTATCTTCTTGGGCTCTCACCTTTTTCTGCCTTTTGCGCTCTCACACTGCCCTGCTTATATACGTTTCACAGGCTTTCTAGAATAATCGAGAACTAATGAGAGCAGACCAGACCGCCTTCAAGCTGTGCAAATCAGCATCAAAGGGCGACCTCGCCCTGGCTAAGTCACGTAACTAGGCAACGACCTTGTAGAGAGGTATGCGGTGTAATCTCGAAAACACTGCGATGTTCTAGTGTATTCCAGCACCTTTACAACAGATGCATTTTAAGGCTGGCACTTGCTGTCTGTGGACCCATAGTAACAATTTCGAGGGAGGTATTTGGTTGCATACGAGAATGACCAGAGAGTGAGTGGATGAGACCTGGAGAGTCCTTTGGATGGAACATCTATCCGCATTATTCCAGCATATCAAGTATTAGTGTCACCAATGTTGCTAAATGAAAGCGTTTAAACGCAATTGACACACCCCAGATAGCATGAAAACGTTTTAAAAACATTTTTGTATGTTTTCCAGAAACGTTTGAAAAACGTTTGCAGAAAACATTTCCAAAATGTTTTTTTGCACATTTTATTAATGTTTTAGAAACGTTTTTTGTAAACCAAAATCAAACCAAAATCAAACCAGTCTAAAACGTTTTTAAAATGTTTTATCATGGTTTTAATTTTGTTTCTTTTCCGTTTACCAGAAACGTTTCTAAAACGTTAATGAAATGCACAGGAAAACATTTAGAAAATGTTTTCTGACCATGTTAATCAAATGTTTCTGGAAAACATAAAAATGTTTTTAAAACTTATAATGGCACACAAAGCAAGTTCTGAAGGATGTGCTCAGATTAGTAATACATCAGGACAAAACAAGGATTTCTCTATTGATATAAACATACATTTATTTCAGAATTTGACAAGAAAGAAATGCAAATATATTAACAATTAGAGAGTTTCAAAGAGAAAGAGAGAGAGAGAGAGAGAGAGAGAGAGAGCGAGAGAGAGAGAGAGGGATGAGGGAGAGGGGGAGAGGGAGGGGGGAAGAGGGAGGGGGAAGAGGGAGAGGGGAAAGAAGGGAGGAGAGAGAGGGACGGAGAGAGAGAGAGAGAGAGAGAGAGAGAGAGAGAGGGAGAGAGAGGGAGGGAGAGAGAGAGAGGGAGAGAGAGAGAGAGGGAGAGAGAAGGGAGGGGGGGAGTAGGCATCCTGGCAGCCACCATCATGATCATGTAGAGCTTCCGTCAGCCCTACTCTCCGTTGCTTCCTTTCTTTTTCTTTCCTCCTTCAGTTTCCTTCCCCCATCTCTCTCTGCTGCAAAGCGAAGCCACATCTTCATTGTATTTTCAATCTCTTGGTCCGCTGCATTGGATGTTCCTGGATTTGCTTTCACAGCTTCTGTAAAGATCCCAAGGGGAAAATTTGCTTGATAAATGTTCACTTACAGAATGTGGGTGAGTCTGTTGTAAATCTGTGTATTAATTTTCCGCAATCAGGCATGTTTAATTGTTTATCCTCCATTCAGCTTCATTCCCTGGTTGCGCGTGTATGCTCACATGTGCATGTGTGTTTGTCTCTTCATGTGTGAGTGTGTGTGAATAGGTTATACTGTGGAATCAGATTAAGTACACACTGTTAGAAAGTAGAATTATAGAAACTAAACCCTATATACTTGGAAGTAATATTGAATGCAAAGCACATATAGTCTCACAGTATCGATGACCCTCACACACTAATACAGTGCTTCAGGAAATGTCACAGTGTTCACTAATTCAATTTTCTCAGCTTTCCATTAAGAAAGGCCTGTCTATATGATGTTGTGATGATGCATCGCACCGATTTTAAACATACTTTTTGGTAAAAGGGTTTACTTTTCACCATCAATTAATGTTGTATTGTCAAAATGGAGGAGTTACCTCCCCCTAGACCACAAGCATTTTTGTCAAATTGATGAGAAAAGAGCAGGGCAACACATTTAGGGCCAAAGTCAGAAATCAAAGGAACCTTTTGGGGAGGTGATATAACTCAGCCAAAATTTCATTTGTATCATGTTACTGGACTGGGAAGATAAATCAATTGAACTCAAGAGAGGATATAACCCAGGAACTTTTTTTCTCTCCCCCCCTCTCTCTCTCTCTCTCTCTCTCTCTCTCTCTCTCTCTCTCTCTCTCTCTCTCTCTCTCTCTCTGCCTGCAAGGACAAGCTTACCATGAATAAATCAAGGGAAATTCAAAGCAAAGAAAGCTGGCATGACATACCGGCTAGGCAGTCAGCATATACAGCAAAAAGCATAGTTGACACAGACAGAAACCCATTGTTTTACCTGAATATTTTTGGAAATCCATCCTCCTCAAAATCTGCACTTTTGCTAAGCATTACACAATCATAATCACCTGTGTTATCCTGGTAGGTAGCAGAAGAGGTGGACAATGAAGTTGATGAGCGTGGACTGTCTGCTGTCATTGCTGGTGTTGTGGATCTGCTGGAAATGCAGCCGTCCTTGAGGATGAAGTCCTGGGGGCCCTGGAAACATCCTCCTCACTTGAGCTGACCCGTCTTGGTCTAAAATGTTTAAATTTAATATGTTGCATGAACGTGTGATGCCAAATACATTTATTTTAAGCATTATACATGTATGTTTCTCTTCATTCACTAGCATAAAGGAGGTTTTGATAGCCATGAACGTCTTGTATGAAACGTTTCCAAACTCAGTGGAAGTGCTGGTTGTCGATTTCAAGGGAGACATTTCCAAGGAAAGTTCTGTCATATCTAATCATAAACACATACATATAATTTGACATTGGAAAAGATGGGAACATTCTTCAAAATAAATCTTTTTAAAGACAAACCTTTTTTTCCTAATAGGACGTCCTGGCTGCGTTCTGCAGCCCTCATCAGCTGTATCCACATTTGAAGTATACTAGACATTCTCTGCTTCTTCTCAGGCAGACAGGAAGTTGCCTGAAACAAAATACCAATGAGACACTAACTGATAAATATCTAAAAGCTTTACTTAATCATTCAGACAAGGAAGGGCCGGTTATCAAAGGTCAACATTTGAGCTAAAACACTGGCATTCAGGTTAGCTGCTTCGTCATGAGATATTTACATGAAAACCACAGTGTCACTGCATGAAGGAGAGAGAGAGAGAGAGAGAGAGAGAGAGAGAGAGGGAGGGAGAGAGAGAGAGAGACAGAGAGAGAGGGAGAGAGAGAGAGAGAGAGAGAGAGAGAGAGAGAGAGAGACAGACAGACAGACAGACAGACAGAGAGAGGAAGACAGAGAGAGAGAGAGAGAGAGAGAGAGAGAGAGAGAGAGAGAGAGAGAGAGAGAGAGAGAGAGAGAGAGAGAGAGAGAGAGAGAGAAAGAGAGAGAGAGAGAAAGAGAGAGAGAGAGAAAGAGAGAGAGAGAGAAAGAGAGAGAGAGAGAGAGAGAGAGAGAGAGAGAGAGAGAGAGAGAGAGAGAGAGAGAGAGAGAGAGAGAGAGAGAGAGAGAGAGAGAGAGAGAGAGAGGGGGGGGCAGGCAGGCAGACACAGATCAGTATGCTGCAAAGTCGACAGTATACGCATTGACTCTGTATAGGAAACTTACAGGTTTACCAAAGACTATGAGTACGTTACGTAAATATATTCTCAAAGACTGCGTGTTCACTAATAGACAATTAAGACCAATTAATAATGATAAAACATAGATAATTAAAAGCCACTTAACCTACTAAATTTGGTGTCAGCTGAAAACCTGTGTCGAATTCACAAAGGCAGGGCGTTCCAGGAGCAGGGAGCTAGGAATGCGTGGCCAGGCGGGGAAATACAGCGGTCTCGGGTTTCAGCTGGCCGCTGGCCTCAGTAGGCACGACCTATATTTGGACCTCGGCAGCTTGCAGGAAGACTATATGCTTGCTGAAAGACAGTGATTTTCACTCGCCTGCTGGGAGCTAGTGAATAGTTCAAGCTAGAGTCCGAGGACTTTCAAACAGATATGCAACAAAGTTACCTGTTAACAGCTATGAAACTTGCATATTTGTATTGCATGTGCCTCAGGGCATATCATATGGGGCAACCTTAAATTTAAACTTAATTTGATTTTATTCTTAAAATTAAAATTAAAATTTTAATTTTGTAAGTTTAATATATAACTTGAGAAAGGGTAGCAGGACACATGGGCGACTTATGCTTTTTATTACTTATGTTTTTCATTCGAACCTAATTGCAGGCTTGCATGCATTGCTATAGGCAACATAGATTTAATTAATGTTTGAAAGAAGTTCGCATTCAAACTGTTTTTGCGTCAACATTTATAAAACATGTTTTTAAAGTTCGCATTTAAACAGTTTTTGCGTCGACATTTCTAAAACGTTTTTTAAATCTTTCATTGTGAATCGTAAACGTAAATCATACCATTCAAACCAAAATAAAACGTTTTAAAAACGTTTTCATGCTATGTGGGACAGGAGCAAATGGAAACACAGACTTGTGAAGAGAAGATAACAAGTTCTCGTACTTTGACTGCTTGAAGGTGTTCTTTGGGTCGATCAAATAGCAGTACAGCGCAATCATTTTTAACTCATTGTCTTTGCTTGCAGAACGACGAAAGTAATGAAAGCGTTGGCCAGTAGTAGAGTCCAGTGATAATATAAGATAAACAGGCATTACTCACAATTTGATAAAAGGGTGATACGTGTGATGACCCCCATCTGTGAGTTCAGCCAAACGGATCAAGGGAATGAATAGAGAGGGCAGCGATTTTTATCCAGGCCCGCCTGTGAACAAAGCCACTTTGAAGTTAGGGTCACTGGAAGGGAAGGAATAGAGAGGGCAGCTATTGTTATCTAGAGATCCACGTGTAGGTGCAGCCAAGCATGGCGTGTCAGACATTAAGGAAGCGTCCTGCCACAGTCCTGTCAGAGACCTAGAACATTAATCACCCAGGGAATAGTTAATTATGGGAAAGTCAACGACAAGTTAGTTTGAGACTGCAGCTGCCTCCCAAAATGAGGGTGGAGTCAACAGGTCACCACGGTGTGTCACAACACGAGTGGCTCTCCCACTCAGCATTGAGGTTCATGAAAAGCAACGAGAACCGTCATCCTCTTCACTTCGGACTGACCACGCAAGCAGTGCACAAGGCTCACCCCGAAGTCCCTGCTGAGACAGAGTATTCCCTCTAACTCGTCTCAGAGGTGCCTGACCATCAACGCTGTTGTCGTAAAGTATTTTGCTATGAACGGAGACGAGTCCCTATCAACACTGCCCACCAATGCTGCTGTCACCACTACCCCTCAACGCTGCTGTTGTCACCCCCCTTCTCCTGCGACTAGAGACAAGTTCCAACCAATGCTGCTGTCGCCGCTACCCATCAGCGCTGATGTCGTCACCCCTCTTGCTGCAACTAGAGACAAGTTCCCACCAACGCTGCTGTCGTCGCTATACCTTCAGCGGTAACTGTGAACCTACCTTCCCCTGGAAAATTCTGGAATTGAAAGTTAGTAAACTCGTGTTATTTGAACGTTGTTTCATCAACAAACATTTGGAGAGCGCTTCCAATGGACTCACGAGATAAGTCACTCACGTGGAACTGAAGATAAGCTTTACCATTCATTAATTAGGGCTGGCCTAGTACTAACTACTCTTCTTGTGCATGCTTGATTTTACAGGAATATATTATAGTTTGTCATTATTTGATTAAATCATTATTAATTGATTTCTCATGACCTTTTCTTCTGGTTTTGAGAGAAAGAGACAGCGCAAATGAAAACAGTGACTGTTATGTGTGCAAGTGAGGCCTCATCCAACCAGTGATAAATTAACATACCCCTAGACTCAGAGGCCGACTTGTAACATATGTGGTTGGCCTCGTCGGAGATATGATCCTTTCAAATTGATTTGATCCTTCGAATTGATATTAACCTTTTGAATTGATGATACAATCCTTTGATTTGATTAAACTAGTGAATGACTTTATCTAAATAGAAACTGAGTCAGAGTCAGGAAGTAATATCACTGTTTTATTAGCGCTGTGTTGTTATTCCGTGCAACAGATTGATAGACCTTTGCCATAGATCTTGTCTAAGACTTATCAGGGAAATCTTGAAAGTGTGAAGTGTGAGAGCATCTATCCTCCGATCTTTCATTCAATTTCAGGTCCTTGGTGTATGTGGCAGTGATTTGACCTGTTGTCTTGCTTGTTGCACTCGATTTGCATTTGCGCGTTTCACTTTCGGTGCGGTAGAAAAAATCAATATGAAGCAAGTTTGTCTCGATTTTAATGAGACAAAGGACGCCACTCTGCTAGAGCATGCCACTAAACGGGATCTCATTGATCTGCTACTCATTTTAAAGTTTCAATTGGGGAGAAGGGACATTTAGCCCAGTTGAAAGAGAAGCTGATTAATGCCCTCAAGCAAAGCATCTTGTTGGGAGTAGTAGAAGAGGAGACAGAGGTCAGCAGTGTCAGGAGTGAAAGAGCACTCGACCTAGAGCTAGAGCTCAAGAAATTGGAGCTGGAGGAGAAGAGAGCAGAGCGGTAGTAAAAGGAGAAGAGACTAGAGCTGGAGATGGAGGAAAAGAGACTAGAGCGGGAAACAGCAGAGCGGGAGTTGGAGGAGAAGAGACTTGAAGCAGAGCGGGAAAAGCTCAGGGTTCACGAGAGAGTCGAGCTCGCCAAAATAGAGCTTGAGAGGGAAACGTTAGGAATGGGAATTCCTTCAGAAGTCATGGAAAGGGTTAGACCGCGCTCACCACACTGCGTGAAGATTCCCTGCTTTGATGAGAAAGCAGTGGATACATGTACTTTCTTTTCTCATTTTGAAGCATTTGCCGAAGGTGGAAGGGTCGACAAAAGCGAATGGGCAGGGCTGGTACACCCGGTTCTGACGGGAAAAGCCAGAGAGGTGTTTCTAGTAATGTCCTCAGTGAACCGTTTGGAATATGACACCCTAAAGAGGGAGATTCTGGAAGGGTACAATCATGTACCTGAGCACTACCGGAAGAAATTAAGAGGTCGAAGAAAGAGGGAAAGCGAGACGTACAAAGAGTACATGCGAGACCTCAGGACACTCTTCGACAGGTGGTGCCAGTCCATCAAAGTAGGCGGAGACTTCGGGAAACTCCGTGAGGCTATGCTGCTCGAAGCATACGCTGATGGACTGCCAGAGAGCCTCAGGTTGTACCTGAGCGAAAGAGGAGTCGTGACACTCCATGAGGCTGCAGAGAGCAGTGATACCTACGCTGCTACTCATGCCTCAGTGACGGCGAACAATGGCCGATCACGAGATCAACAAGGCTTAGAGAGCAGGAGGAACCAGGGAAGTTTCAATTCTCTGAGAAAAGAAGAGAAACCCTGCGGTAGGGGAGGTCAAACAGCCTATAACCAGTCGGGGTTCAAGTTCGCCGGGAACTGTCGCACCTGTGGGAGGCGGGGGCACAAAGCAGAGGACTGCTGGAAGAAGCCCACTGCAACCGTCAATTTTGTGGCACGGGGTTGGACAAGGGGATCTAACCACTGTAGGGTAAAGGGGGTTAGGCCCCTCGAAGCAGGGAAGATTGAAAGGTTAAATGAGGAGCAGACAGAAGGTTTGGTGGAGGACCGCGGTGGCGAATTCAGAGTAGTGAGAGCGAGTGAGTTTGATGCTTTCATGAGTGAGGGCGAGGTTGCTCTAGAGAGTGGAGAAAGCAGAAGAGTAAAAATCTTGCGAGACACTGGAGCAGCTGTGACTCTCGTTAGGGAAGGGATCCTGCCCTTCAATGAAGAAACGTCCACGGGACGGATAATCTACATCCGAGGAATAGGTACAGCAGAGGATGTGCCTGTGTGTTTGCACTATGTGACCATAACCAGTCAGCTGGTAAAGGGGCCTATAGAGGTGGGTGTGCTACCAGAATCACATCCCCTACCCAAGGGACTGGATGTTCTCCTTGGAAACGATGTAGCTGGGGGTGCAATCACCACCAAAGTTGTGGTGACTGAACGACCGGAGCCTGAAGAAGGGACAGAGGTTCTTAAACCTTCTCCAGCATGTGCCGTTACCATGTCACAAGGCAGACTGGGTGAAGATGATGAGGAAATCGATCTGGGAGAAACTTTTAAGAGTTGTCTCACTCAGGATGGAAATCCGGAGTTGCAAAAAATGGACGATCTCGAGAGGCAAATTGGTGAGTCGAACACTCCACAAGGTCTCCGTTTAGAACAGAGTACCGATGCAGAGTTACGGCCTCTGATAGAAAAGGCAAGGCCTGAGGGAGAAGTGAGGAAGACGGGTAGCGGGTACTTCATCAGGGATGGAGTGCTGATGAGAATGTGGTCGCCGGAAGATGGGAAGATAGACGGGTGCGCAGTCAAGCAGGTCGTGGTGCCAGGGGGTTGGCGGAAGAAGAAGGTTCTCCAGCTTGCGCATGACCACCAAATGGCAGGACACATGGGAATGGAAAAGACCCATCAGAAAATTCTAACCCAGTTTTTCTGGCCGGGACTCAAAAGAGATGTGGTCGAACACTGCAAAACCTGTCACCATTGTCACGTTGCCCGAAAACCAAATCCTCCCATGCCTCCTGCCCCTTTGCACCCCATTCCCGCATTCTCAGAGCCCTTTACAAGGGTCCTAATCGACTGCGTCGGACACCTCCCACAGACTGCCAGAGGAAATAGGTACCTCCTTACAATCATGTGCAGCAGCACTGGGTTCCCTGAAGCCATACCTCTGCGGAGCATCACGGCAAAGGCGGTCATACGAGCACTCACCAATTTTTTCACTCTGGTCGGGCTGCCAGAGGAAATTCAGAGTGATCAAGGGAGCAACTTCACCTCAAAACTTTTCAGACAAGTTGTTGCTTCCCTCGGCGTGAAACACTTGCGTAGCAGCCCCTATCACCCCGAGAGTCAGGGTGCTCTTGAACGTTTTCACCAGACTCTCAAAACAATGCTGCGAGTGTTTTGCAAAGAACATGACCGCCAGTGGGATGAAGCGATCCCCTTCCTTCTTTTTGCAGCCAGGGAGGCGAAGCAGGAGTCACTCGGGTTCGCCCCATTCGAGCTTGTCTTCGGACATGAGGTTCGAAGACTCATGAGACTGCTTCGAGAAGAGTGGATGGAAGAGAGGAAGAATTAGAATATCTTGCAGTACGTGGAGAGGTTCCGAGAGCGGCTGAGAGTAACACAAGAGTTGGCTAGAAAGCATTTACGAGTGGCGCAAGAACGCATGAAAGAGACTTTTGATCCGCATGCGTGTGAAATACAGTTTCAAGTGAGAGATAAGGTGTTGGTGTTGGTGGCACAACCTGACAACCCTCTCCAGTCAAAGTTCAGTGGTCTCTATGAAGTTTTACGCCAAGTCGGGCCAGTGGACTATTTGATCTTCACTCTGGACCGACGAAAACGAACGAGAGTGTGCCACATTAACATGCTGAAGCAGTATCACTCTCGCAAGTCTCCAGTCGCACCTGAATCGAGACACTCGCGCCGCTGAACTGGGTATTTCCCCACGACTCTCCAACTCTGAAATGATTGGACAACTACCTTCGCTCATGACCCATCTACGGGAGAATGAGAGAGAGGAGCTTGTCGCCATTCTCACAGAGAATGCGGACCTTTTTTCAGATGTCCCCACTACGACTTCCTTGCTTGCTCATGACGTGGAGGTAGGCGACGCTCGTCCTATCAAACAGCAACCTTTTCGCGTAGTGGGGCACAAACTGAAGCAAATGAGGGATGAAATTGACTACCTCCTTGCACATGGCATTGTGGAGCATTCCACGAGCCCCTGGAGCTCACCTTGTGTGCTAATGAACAAGTCTGACCACACTGTACGCTTCTGTACTGACTATCAAAAGGTTAATGCCGTGACTCGTGCTGATGTGTTCTCCCTACCCCGAATGGAGGACTGCATTGATGCAGTGGGTAGTGCCAAGTATCTGTCCAAAGTAGATCTCTTGAAGAGGTACTATGGGATTCCTTTGACGCAGAGGGCAAGGGAAATTTCACCTTTCGTCACCCCATTTGGGCACTTTCAGTACACTCTAATGCCTTTTGAGATGAAAAATGCGCCTGCCACCTTTCAACATTTAATGTCAAGGGTTTTGAATGATGTTCCGGGGTGTCGAGTTTACCTCGATGACACCGTGGTCTTTTCGGACACATGGGAGGAGCACAAGGGACACTTCCGACCAGTTCTGCAAAGGTTGAGGGATGCCAACCTCACTCCAAACATAGCAAAGTGCGAGTTTGGGAAAGCGTGCATCACATACTTGGGACACGAGATCGGGCAGGGGCAACTGAAGCCAGTGCAGGGTAAGGTGTAGGTCATCAACAACTTCCCCATACCTTCCAAGAGGCGTGAAATACGCCGTTTCCTTGGGATGGTGGGATACTACCGACGTTTTTGCCCAAACGTCTCAAAGGTGGCAGAGCCCATGACTGAGCATTTGAAGAACCACCGTCTTTTTCAGTGGGAAGGCGGTTGCCAAAATGCTTTCGAAGAACTCAAGTCTCTCCTCAAGAATGCCCCAGTATTGGTAACACCCAACACTGAGAGAGCCTTCGTTCTCGCCACTGATGCCAGCGATACTTGCATCGGGGCAGTACTCACGCAGGAGGATGCACATGGGTTAGAACACCCAGTGACATACCTCTCCAGGAAACTTGATAAACACCAGAGGAACTATTCTGTGGTAGAAAAAGAGACTCTGGCTCTCATCCTTGCTCTAGAAAATGTTTCAGTCTATCTCAGGGCAACCTGTTTTCCCATCACCGTGAGGACCGATCACAATCCTATGACCTTCCTACACCACATGCAGGGGAATAATCAGAGACTGTTGCGCTGGAGTCTGACCCTCCAAGAATATCCCTTGGACATTCGCCACATTAAGGGGACAGAGAATGTGGTTACAGACTGCTTGTCTCGGTTGTGGGTAGAGTAAGGCAAGATTGGGAAAGGAAAAGTTGATTCCTGTCGGGTTGGGACTTGTACATAACAATTTTCATTTCAGTTTGGAGATGCACTTGGAAGGACCAGGTCAAGTTACTGACCACTGCATGCTCATATTTCAGATATTGTTGTGATTTGCTTATGAGATAAAGTTGCCACTTGTATTTGTCTGTCCTATCTCTAACTGTTTAAATGGCCAGCCTAGTATAGAAGCCCAGCCATAACATAGAAATGAGTATATGATTCCTCTGATTCATTCCCTATGAGACTCAAGGGTGAAGAAGTGTGCAAAAATTTTAAGTAAATTTTTGTTTCCAAGGGGGGAGGTGTGATGGTCCCCCATCTGTGAGTTAGCCAAGCGGACCAAGGGAATGAATAGAGAAGGCAGCGATTGTTATCCAGGCCCATCTGTGAACAAAGCCACTTTGAAGTTAGGGTCACTGGAAGGGAAGGAATAGAGAAGGCAGCTATTGTTATCTAGAGATCCACTTGCAGGTGCAGCCAGCATGACGTGTCAGACATTAAGGAAGCGTCCTGCAACAGTCCTGTCAGAGACGCTAGAACATTAGTCCTCAAGGGAATAGTTAATTATGGGACAGTCAACTACAAGTTAGTTTGAGACTGCAGCTGCCTCCTAAAATGTGGGTGGAGTCAACAGGTCACCACGGCATGTCACAACATGAGTGGCTCTCCCACTCAGCATTGAGGTTCATGAAAAGCAATGGGAACCGTCGTCCTCTTCACTTCAGACTGACCACGCAAGCAGAGCACAAGGCTTGCCCCAAAGTCCCTGCTGAGGCAGAGTATTCCCTCTAACTCGTCTCAGAGGTGCCTGACCATCAACGCTGTTGTCGTAAACCCTTTTGCTACATATGGAGACGAGTCCCCATCGATGCTGCCCACCAACGCTGCTGTCGCCGCTACCCCTCAGCGCTGCTGTCGTCACCCCCTTCTGCTGCGACTAGAGACAAGTTCCCACCAACGCTGCTGTCGCCGCTACCCATCAACGCTGTTGTCATCACCCCTCTTGCTGCGACTAGAGACAAGTTCCCACCAACGTTGCTGTCGCTGCTATACCTTCAGTGGTAACTGTGAACCTACCTTCCCCTGGAAAATTCTGGAATTGAAAGTTAGTAAACTTGTGTTATTTGAACGTTGTTTCATCGACAAACATTCGGAGAGCGCTTCCAATGGACTCACGAGGTAAGTCACCCACATGGAACTGAAGATAAGCTTTACCATTCATTAATTAGGGCTGGCCTAGTACTAACTACTCTTCTTGTGCATGCTTGATTTTACAGGAATATATTATAGTTTGTCATTATTTGATTAAATCAATATTAATTGATTTCTCATGACCTTTTCTTCTGGTTTTGAGAGAAAGAGACAGCGCGAATAAAAGCAGTGATTGTTATGTGTGCAAGTCAGGCCTTATCCAACCAGTGATAAATTAACATACCCCTAGACTCAGAGGCCGACTTGTAACGTACGACACACACTTATGGAGATGTTGGGGGTCTAAGAAATTCCAGTCATTTGAAGAGGATCTAACAATATAGAAAACTTCAGACCTTGGACGAACACGTCCACATTTTCCCCAGAGAGAGAGAGAGAGAGAGAGAGAGAGAGAGAGAGAGAGAGAGAGAGAGAGAGAAAGAGAGAGAGAGAGAGAAAGAGAGAGAGAGAGAGAAAGAGAGAGAGAGAGAGAGATTTACTTGCATGTTTTGGGGTTGCTATGTTCATGCACATTGAGGGAAGACCGTTGAATTGGAATGGAGTTTCCCATCATCAGAGAGGATGTGCGTTAGACCTCCGTATGTGGGCCAAACTAGCGGACTCGTTCGAGGAGAGGGGTGCGGGAAAGCGAACGAAGCTGACGTAACACACAAGCTGACGGGTCACAGCACATGATTGGCTACGATTTTTACACAATTTTCGAGCATAAACGCTTATGTTAAAACGCTGCAAATCAGATATTGTGGCCCGTCAGGTTGTTTGCTACTTCAACTTTGCTCACTTTTCTGCATCCCTCTCCTCGGACAAGTCTACTAGTGTGGCCCGCCTTCGAAAGTCTAACCAGGAAGTCTAATCCGCCGCATTAGGTTTTTAATGGAGTCAGCGCTAAATTTAGAGCAGTAACGAATTTTCCGGGCTAAATTGCATAAAGTATAAAGATACAATGCTATAGCAATGTGTAAGAAATTAAGATTTAGGCGTCAGGACTTTCTGCATTTTGGCGAAGGACTGTCAGAAGTTCCCAGTAGACGGAGATTCCGCACTTTGCAGTTTTGTACCATTGGCGGGAGGAAATTCTAACGGCACAGTTTACATGTACTTGTCGATCTAGGTTAGTGCCAAACTTGCAGGGACAACGAGTATTCTGTGCTAGAATGCACCAAATCGAAAGATACAATGAAGGAGAACTGTGGAAAAAAGCATATAAAGGTGTTAGGACATCAAGCAACTTGCAGAAAAACTGGTGAATGCCTTTGAAGTTTCGAAGCAACTGAGTCCGTCGACATTTTTTCCCCCACCGGTTAAGCTGTTTAGTGCTGGGGAGCCCTTCCGTTGAATTATCCTCCGTTGAAGAGTAGTAGTAAACCGCTCGCTGTGCCCATGAATGTTTGGTACTGGAAGTTTACCTGCGGTCTGAGAGCTAACTGCAAAAATCGGGGTTTGCCATCTGCTAACTCTCTCTATTAATACAAGCCCTGGCCAGCAAGGAGATTGTTTATGCAGACCATAATACCCTTTCACCTGTCAGGAGTAGAATACTTCATTTATTGTATGAAAAATTGTTTCCATCATCGGCTGTTATTCTGCATGGTTTAGATATGCTTATAGCTGCAAAAAAAACACAAATAATTTCCATGTGAGGAGGCATGCATTGACACCTAGAATCCTACCTAACTAATAATTAACCTATCACTGTTCTTTCTGTATCCCTCGTTCTACCAGGGCATTGGTAGGCTCCTGCTTGTAACATTCTGACGAAACGTCGATTATAGATATCATGTTAAATACCAAGGCTTGTTTTGAGGTCCGACGTCTTCATGGGACTACATGTATAATGTCTGTTGATATGAAATTTGTAGTATGTGTACACGTCAGTATGATGATGACTCCATGAACATTTCTCACTCTCGAAATTATGTTCCCTCTCCCCTCCTCCTGACACCGACCCCCCCCCCCCCCCCCACCTCCACCCCTCCTCTACCTCTACTACGTTAGATCATTACACCTTTCCTTCTCTTCTTTCAGTTGCTGCAAGTGCCACAGTCAGTGTGAGAAACGTCACAGGTCAAGGCAAGGTCATCACGTGCCAGGCTGAAGGTCATCCAGACACCTACACCTTCCAGCCCTGGCTCCAGTCTTGGGGAAAACAGGAAGTGAGGCGTGTGAACGGAAGTCAGCAGGGAGGTCAGTACATCCTGAACTTGACCTCCTACCAGGACTCAGGCACCCTAACCTGCTCTGTGGACAACGGGGTGCTGGACAGCAGTGGACAGGTCATACGAAGAACTGCAAACGTCAACGTTACTGTGGAAGGTTCGCATTTAACATTTTGTCCAATGTTAATGTTATAATAAAAAATACTCGAATAGTGTCGCAGTTTTATGTTCAAACAGTGATTACATTTACCAGTAGAAATCCATAAAAAGCGGTATCATATAAAAGTGTAAACCAAATATAGATGGTTCATCGGTGTATCAGAAATATGTGTCTGTAAATATTACTGTATTTTATTTCAACACATTACCTAAGTATGCATTTTTTACAGTCCTTTTTTCTGTTAACAATCGCCAAAACCTTTTGTTGTCACGGTCTTATATATATCATGTGAATATTTTTGTCATTGATTGTGTCAATAGATTCGGCTTGATCTTCCAGGGTAGTTTGAACACAATGAGACCTGAACGAACTGACCTCTCCGTATGACCTCTATTAGCCACTGTGGCTGCCTCTGACTGTCTGTAGCTAAGCAATTGGAGTTTGCCTCCACAGGCCAGCTGCCAGGGATTCCAGCTGATGATTGAGGCATCGAGTGACTCTGAGTGTTTGGCACTCTGGAACTTTACACCTGCTTTGGAATTGAAGAAAGCTATTACACTTATTCGCATCCATTGTTTGTGCATACTGATAGACACATACAGAGGCTTTAATAAAGATGAACTAAAAAAGACATGATAGGCAGATGCATAACAAATGCATCTTTGTAAAGAAAATATCAACAAAAAAGCTCGTTAACTACAGAAAAGAGTCATATGAAGGTGTGCTGTTTCCTTTTTTAAATAAAATAAAACATGGAACATGTTCTTCAATTCTTCAGTCGCCCCAGTCTTCCTCCCCTCTGAACCCCCCATTGTGGCTGGGGAGGATGGAGAACCAGTGCGTCTGTTCCGATCCCTGTATGCCTTTCCTGACCTGGTCAGCCACACCTGGTTCTTCAACTCCACTGACGTGACCTCCCTGATACCTGAAGCCACAACCAACAGAAGCCGAGACATGGTACTCCTGCCTGTCCATGGTACAACAGTGGCTACAGAGGGAACAGTCATCAACCTGTACCTCACTGTGTCACAGCAGTATAGTGGCCTCTATCGCCTACAGGCCTGCAACATAATCGGCTGTACGTCTGCAATGGTCACCCTAGTGGTAGCAAGTAAGAAAACTTTGTTATGTTTACATCATAACACCCAAAATCAAACTATTAAGTGATCGATAATGTTTGTCCTCTCTTGTTATTAAATAGCTAAAACCAGATTTGCTGGAGCACAAATAAGAATACTATAAAGAATATTATGTAACAAGCAATGTAAGGGTGCACCAAGGTGCAGGAGTTAGTAGAAGGGCCCTGGAGAGAGATGTTCTCGTGTGACATGGGTGGTATGGTGCACGGTGGAACTATACGAAGGTTCTGCTTCCTATCTGTTCCAAGCAGGACTGGTCACACTTCATGGTTTTCCACGTTTATTAAATACAAAACCATCTCTCTCTCAACCCAGGCACACGTCAGTCTCCAGGGACCTGAAGGGCATAAGTTCATGACAGCTCCCTTTGCTACATATTGCAGCGCCCGATTGCTTGCCTGGGCATCCATTAAACAGCCGCTGTAGCAGCACGAACCTGAAGGGAGAGAGAGAGAGAGAGAGAGAGAGAGAGAGAGAGAGAGAGAGAGAGAGAGAGAGAGAAAGAGAGAGAGAGAGAGAGAGAGAGAGAGAGAGAGAGAGAGAGAGAGAGAGATGGAAATAAGAGAGATGGAAATTAGAGAGGCTGAATACTGGATATGGTCCATGATATATATCCTTGGACGGGATACCTGGCCCGTGATCGGCCAATACCAAGGCACCTCATTGCAAGGCTACTATTTCGGGGAGCTGACTCATGCTTAGACACAGACAGGGGCGTAAAGAAAGCGTGCGAGGTGAGTGGCCGAGTGGTTAGCGCGCTGGACCTACAGCCGCTTGCGGCCAGTGGGTGCGACGTTCGAAGCTGCGCGGTCCCCAGAGTTGCATCCTTGAGCAAGATGCTTAACTCGCATTGCTTCTCCCCACCCAGGAGTGAAACCGGGTACCAAACGGCCCTCTTCAGGGCTACCAAACGGCCCTCCTTAGGGCTTTACAGGTCTTTCGGATGGGACCTTCATAAACCGAGGTCTAGTGTGTGATACGCATGCACAACATCAATCGCGCACTATAAAAATCCTGACGCTCATGTCCTTGACGGGTGAGTGCCGGCCACAGAAAAAATATACCCAGCACGCACAACTCCCCACCCAGGAGTAAAAACCGGGTGTCTGCAGAATCTTCACATTGCTGAAGGCGGCAGACTGAAGAAAGAAGAAGAAAAAAAAGGTCAGAAAATTCTAGATGGTTCCTCGACGGCTTCACTACTCAATTACTATTTAGAGATATCGACTCAGTGTTCTTGGACAGAGGACAGTGAGCTTGTTCAAGGTCCGCCCAGAAGGTTCCACACTAACAAAGGATCCTCGTGAGTGTACACGAGAGAGAGAGAGAGAGAGAGAGAGAGAGAGGCAGACAGGCAGAGAGAAATAGACAGGTATATATATATATATATATATATATATATATATATAGAGAGAGAGAGAGAGAGAGAGAGAGAGAGAGAGAGAGAGAGGGAGAGAATAGTCTACCCCTTTACAGGGGAATAAAACACGCAGAAAGCTTATTGGAGTTTTGACCAACATGTGTGAGCGTGCTCGGATGCTTGTGTGAGTATGTGTTTTTATGTGTTTCTTTATTTGTGCGGATATCTTTGAACGGTAACTTTCTTAAATCAAGTCATTGCATCTGATACATTGGTTTCATGTAGAACACTGTTTCGTCCAAAAGCATTTTACTAAATTTGCTGGAATAACTAGCACTAAATACCATTGGTTTTATTAAGTTTATTGCAAAAGTTTGTGCGCGAACGCAAATATTTACGGTGTATGTGCGTTTTCTCAAAATCACATGACTAATGAATCCACCAGAATAGCTCTATATCCGTCGAATAGTGACACTAGAGCATGCCTTTATCCGTTAAGAGCAGTACACAATGCCAAGCAGTAGAAGTAAGGAGTCTTCACGAATTTTGCGTTATGTTTACGTGTGTGAACTACTTTGAAGCAAATTCTCAAATATGTACAAGTGTTACTCTTATATTCGACAAGGTGGCAATGATCCTTTTCATTTACGAGTAATTCGAACCAGAACAAGATCACAAATAAAAACCGCTGGCGCTGAACCTCCAGGTTTTCGTAGGCCTATATTTATTTTAAAAAAGAGATAAAAGAACGGGTTCGAACCCGCAACCTCTCGAGAAAAGAGGAGGAAAAAACACACACACACACACACAAACACAAAAAACCACGTCGGGTTCGAACCCACAACCTCTCGAAAAAAGAGAGAAAAGAAAGTTTCAGTGCAGAATCGAACCTGGTCATGCATGACCAAGAGTGCAACGCTCTACCAGCTTAGCCATTTGAGAATTGATATGACGGAGTGTTTGTAAAGCATTTATAACGTTCTTTTCCCTAAACCCCCTTGCAAGCTATCGGCCCAGGAAACAATCGACCATATATTTTAAACATGATGGATAGGTTCAGGAAGCTCCTATTATGACATGTTTTGTTTTGCATTGGCTTGTCATAGACGCTGAATCAACACTCACACAGTCACACAGAGGAGGAGGTGTATTATATAGGTATGTGCGAGAAAAAACGAAAGGTAAATGACACGAATGAAATGTAGTTCATTGAAAAGAGCATAAAAAGATCATTCCAATGGTATAAGTATGAACACTGTGGGTCAATTTGTTTAAAAGTTATGAATTTTAATTGAATAAAATCCGGCTCTTTGTTTTACTATAAAGACAATAGAAAGCTGATTTTAGCGAGATTTCCGACAGAGTGACCTCCCAGTTTTCGCGTGTCTCTCCCGGAGCGCTTGTGCAAGATACACGTATGTATAGTGAGTGTTTATCTATGCCACGTGCGTGAGGAATAAAGTTTAGTGTATGAATAGCAGAATGCAAGTGCGTGCAAGGGTTTTTATAGTATTTCTTGAAAGCGATATGTCTGTGAGAAACCGTTTGTTCCGTAGTTTGTAAACATGAACACTAATTAGCCGAGTGCGTGGAGAAGGGAGTGTAAACACTAAAAATATAACATGAAAATTCCCACACTTAAAGCTGGGAAAAGGTTCCAGGTGTCAGTAAACTATATCTCTCCTAAAAGATCTAAACACAATTTTCTCCATGGAAAAGCATGTCTCTAACAAGCTGGTCTTAATAAAGAAATAAACACCGGACGCATATTTATGATCTGCGCTCTGAGCAGCAGATGATCGAGCAGCTAGCATACAGGCCTATATTATAATTATAATAATGATAGCTGCGATGGCATTTTGGATCTCCCATTAGAAAAAGCGACTGGTGTCAATAGGTTAGAAAGCTTTTCCTCGCATAACTCTGAACACTGTGGTGTTTCTACCTGGAATTAGAATCGACGCTTTCATTCACTCATAGCTGAAAATGAAGCGACGACGGCACGGAGAAAACTGCGCTGCAATATCGTGTTCAAATGCCAGATACGGCTGTCGTGGAAAATCTTTTTTCCGCTTCCCCCGAGACGAGACAAGACCCAGCCTTGCACGAGCAATGAGGATAGTTGATCTTCTGCTTAACAGCGTCAAGATGGATATAAATTATCGATGTGGTGTTTCATTTTTTCGCACTGATCTGAAGCACCTAGCTGTCACCTCCACCGTGTAATCCTCTTGCCCATAGATCTCAATTTCGTCTAAATAACATGAGTAATATTTATTCATACCCCTGTCTATCACAGTCTGAGAAATCTTCTCACTGTCTGGCAAAAATGAGACACAAATGCTGTCCGGAATACAATGCAACGAGTTAAGTCTGCGTTCATTTGGAAGCCATTTTTGCGCCCGCATCTGTTACCACGAGAGATACAGCAAGAAAGTGACGTGGCTGTGGAGTGGGTCGCCATTCCATGAATTGACTACTTGCATCGTAAAAAATCATTCTTTCTCCTTCTCCAATGTTCTCGAAATTATTCCTCCTGGCATAGATTCTATATAGGATCCATCCTCCTTAAAACATCTCCTCGCAAATGACGTCACGTTATACGACGTCAAATGATGACGTCACAGATTTTGCAAAATGGAGTCTGTTGAATTGTTTTCATTGAAACACCAAAATGTAAAAAAGTCACTTTCTTTTAAAACATCGATTCTGAAAATTTGATAATATTGAATGGGACCTAACTTCCAGTCAGTGTGCAAAATCTCAAGGAAATCCGTCCAGTAGTTTTTGAGATATAGGCCGTGGAGACGGGACAGACAGACACACACACAGACAGATAAAGTCTGTAGGACCTCCAGTAAACCTGGAGGGATAAATTGCACATCAGCGTTTTCAACAACAGCAGCCATATAATCTTGCCCATTATTTCATGAATTCGACGTGAGATTCAGCTTTGGCACAGCCAATATTTTACCTTCCGTTTTCCTGAAATGTGCAAATCCTTAGCCTGCTACGGATCATGGAATACGGTAAGACTGACACTACTTGACAAGGACGAAACTCTTCGTGTTTCTTGATGCACTGTTCATCCATAATCATGCTTACATAATCAATGTAGAATCGTACGGATTGTGACACTTGTAAGACACTACAGCCTTTCACGGAACACAGAGAGCAAATTTTCTTAGCTAGCCGATAAAAAGACCGCCGAATCCAAAATAGCGATTTTTACAGTCGTCAGGAACATTTTCTGAAGATACAAGGCGTTTTTTCAATTGCTGGATTTCTGTAATGGGTAAGTAAACATTTCTTTCATCATGCAGTAACACTCGTCACTGTTAATGATTGTTTTACGAGGATTAGCAAATGTTGATATGTTTATCTTGGTGATTTCATACTGTTTATGTCAACTGACAGGAACGTTTGAGTCAGCCCTGGATAAAACATTTGAAAGCAAGGTACATTTTATTAGTACTAGATCAAAACAATAGCTCGTTTGTTTTTAGATAATAAACATTTCAACATTATCTAAGTTATGTAATGAGTTTAGTAATAGCTGCATACAGCGGCTGACGCTAAATTCACCCTTGTCAGGTAAAACCCTGTGGTCATGGAGCTTCCGAGGCCTTACTCAGTATTCCGACTACGGCCCACCCAAGAGGCATAGCGTGCCACAATGACATATTTCATGAATGGGCACTTCATCTTTACAGCAGAAAAACATAGCCTTTGCCAAATGTGTCACATGCAGTCAAGGTCGATTTTGTCGTGTGTTGCTTCATTCCAAATAATGAATGAAATGTCTACTGCGAAGAATAAAAGCGATGAAGAGAGCGCATCATTTAGGCTGAGGAGGGCGGACAATCAAAATTTGTCTCAGAGGTTTACTATGGCACAGTAGACGTAATGCACACTCCAGTTTACAGAAGAAGGCAACCAGATGTTAAACAGACTTTATTCATTGGCTTTATGTGACCGTCTTTGCGGCCGGAGTTGTCGCAGTCAGACTTGTCTGATTCTGATCTCGCCTCCTCTGCTACCCCTCTCCAGCGTGGCCTGGTCTGAACCCAAATTAGCAGCCCTGAGTCTTTGGCAGCTCGTACTTCAATCGCTGGAATAAACAGTTTCTCTCGAGATCAAAGGACGTCTGTGCCATTTTCAAGGGGACGGTTGTGACCTAACAACAAGAGCCAGTCTACAGCGGTAAACCTGTGGGAGAGCATAAACACCGAGTACACACATTTAGCATATATTTTAAATATTGATTTGGATCATTACGAACAAGAGTCACTTGCTGTGTTGTGCTACTACGTTCTTGTTACACAACAGCAATATGCATGTACGTCCGCTTCAGTACGAAAGCAAGAGTTGCTACAAACTAGAGGACGACTGAAGGTGTCATTTCCACTTCCTGACGGAACCATGCTGGAAACGAAAATGGACTGGAATGCACAGTGCTGAACATTCTTTGAGCTGACGTACCTGATTAGGCAAATCAAGGTGGAATATCGAGGACAAATCATAATTTTAAACACACTGAAAATAACATGTCTTGCACCAAACATGATAAAACAGCAAAACAAGCTGATGCTGGACGTGAAACATGTGAATAACTGGGTGCAAATGTTTCTGTGAAGAACAAGAATAGCTCAATAGACCAGTTAGACAAAATTGTAAAATTGATTGCCTGTAGGTTGTTAACAATCACTGAAGTCGCTTTAAGAAATAACATATAGAAATCAGGTTGGTCAGACTGCTTGCATTTCTGTGCTCTTGCTTTCAGCTGCTCACCTTCCAACAAAGATACAAAATGCCCATATTACGGACAGAGCGTGCAAGACGATCGTTTATGCCCTCCGCTAATTACAAGGTGAAATGTTATGGCCAACTGAATGCTTGTTTTTGTCGTTTTAATTTGTTTCAGTACGCACCTGCACAGCACGTTTATTTTTTCATTGCATAAATTATACATAACATTGCCTACGATGCATTTCTCTACTTATTTATCCGTCCATCCGTCCGTCCGTTTGTCCATTCATCCATCCATCCACCCATCCATCTATCCATCCATCCATCCATCCATCCATGCATCCATCCATCAATCCATCCATCCATGCATCCATCCATCCATCCATCCGTCCATCCATCCATCCATCCATCCATCCTTCTTTCCTCCCTTCCTTCCATGCATCAATCTGTGATATGTTGGCAAGTGAACTCTCTCATGCTGATGACGGCGAACACAGAACAATCTGCTCAAAGAGATTGGTAATTCAACCCCTTTTATGTACTAATACTAATATATTTTATATTCACACCCAGGGAGGTTTAACATTTTATGAGTTAAACCCCCCAAAAGCATTTAGCTTATAAGACCCAGATGAATACTGCATTAAGAAAAATAAACGATTTTCCAAATATGACACAAAGATATTCCATTAATGCACAGATTGGTGCATCATTATTCCTACAAATGCAATGAATGGATTAATTGGCTAAAGATCTTGTGAGACTTGATAGACAAAATTGTTAAAAAGAAAAAAACTATGGTACATAAATAGCGGATCCATGTTTTGAACAAAGACGCGTTCTCATTAGTGTTGTATGATGCACTAAAACAGCCACTTTAGCTTTAGAATGTTCGCCGTCTTACACAGCAGAGAATTATAATTTGTCAACTCATCATTTCAACCGTTTCTTTAAATGCTCAGTGTGCGAATGTGGGCAGGAAACAAAAAAGACAAAAAGGAAAAAAAACTGCGGATTCTTTCATTTTGTATTATGCAATTTGAACCCGACAGGCCCAAAACAACAGCAGAGATTTTCCATCAACACGACTGTGTGGCATAAGAGAGATGTAACTATTCCCCCAATATGCATGCTAAATATAGCTTTTCTTTTCCAACACCAGATGAAGCCGCGATCCTATGGTCAGTTTATTCTGAACAGATAAAGTTTCCTATCGGTCTAGACTGTGCGGGGATAGATCTGAGGATACAGTCGTGCCCTGCACGATACACAACCGCCTGTAGCGTGAATTCAGGCGTCAAGCGTTGAATTACTCCGTACCTTTCTGCAGTCTAATGATTTTAATAATGAATCCGGGTTGGATGTTTGGAGCGGCAAATATGGGTAAAACGATTGTCTTGTGCGCGGTTTTCCTCTTTTCAAGTGCCAAATTGCTTTTACTGGTGTTGACCAGGTAAACAGGATTTTTGTTATAAATAAGGCAAAGCGCATAACTGAGTTGGAAGACGCAGACCTGGAAAAATGAGACTATCAAGCAATTTATCATGACGTGGTTGATGAATTCAGTAGTTCGGAAATTATGGAAATAACCAATCCGCTGAAACATCCTGTTCTGCTTAGAATATTCCCTAAGTGTTTATTGGATGAGGGTTATTTCGTCATTAGATGACCAGTGACCAAGGACGCCATTCACTATGTACGGCGCTCTTTGCCGGATTTCGACTTGTACGTGTGGATGTCCTCATTCACCGATGATTTAGGAGTTTGGCTTGTGGCCATTTGTCGCAAGGAATTTGTAGATGCTTTGTGTTTCTGGTTGACGCCGCCCTCTACAGTAATCAGTTATTTGCTATCGGTCACCAGAATCCGTTGGGGTAAGCTATCATCTGAGCTTATTGCCATTATCATCCTTTTTTTCTAGAAGTATCCTCTTATAAATTGTCATCGTGTCGCTGCAACGACTGACTATATTTTTAATTTATTTGGTTGAACTATCGTTGTGAACATTCGCGGTAATATGCTCCTGACTTTAGTGTAGACGAATTCCTTGATATGATGATTCATATATGATTATGTATGGCAATGCTTGCTGATACTAAACAGCATATAATACCAGGAATGCTAAATGGTTTAAGTGACTGCAGTAGGGAATTTAAAAGGACTCATGAGAAACTGAAAACGTAAGGTTGTCGGAGCATGAAGAAACATGTCGTTACTTAGCACATGTGAATGGTTGTACATAACTCATTTATGCAGATGCGTTTACTTACAGGAAAAGTAACGAGGTAGTGGATAAATAATATTTACGTATTATCCATTCGGAGCAACCTGTATTCATTTTCCCCATATAATTGTCTTTTCTTCTCTTTTTTTCTTTTTCATTTTGTCCTTTTCTCGTTTCCTATATCCTCATTGTCAAGAGGTTGATCGCCGTCCAGGACAACAGAACTCTTTGGAAGTTTGATGCACAGGAATTGGTCACTCCCTTTGTCATCCGGACACCAACAATCGTCCCGAGACTGCCACCGAATTTGCAGTATTACCACTGCGCCGCCTCCACCGAGTGCCAGGAAACCACTTCTTAAATTCCGGCCAGTTATCAGATTTCAAGCTATCTCCGGGCTTGTGGGTTACATACTTTATTTTGATGTTATTCTTGTGGTGAGATTTGACTTTATAAATTTTTCCTAAGTTGAGGGCTGATAATTCAGTTGTGCTACATTTTACTTGGATTCAACCTTGGAACTAGTTGTTGCTTGATAATAAACAGAAATACAAAGTTAACAAAGCTGACATCATACCGTCACTAAGCGTATGGAGACTGAGCTGATAGAGTGATCTTGTCTGTGCGGGAAACTAATGCTGCGGGGAAGAGATTAATCTTCATTTCGTTTGGAAATAAAATATGTGCGTGCCATCATTCGTTTCGAGTATTAGGTGTTGGGAGGCTCGAAGCCTTATTACCAGGGCTCATCCAGCCTTCGGTGTGGACTTTGCGTGACACCAGGCAGGCCAGGAATGCCACAGAGCGGCAATCAATCGAGCAAAAGCAGCCCTTTCCCATCAGCCTGTCTCCGCCCATCCATATCTGCCTTGTCACTCTCGTCTGCTGGCTATCCCTAAGAGGAATACGTTGAAGAATATCTTATCATTTTAACATATCGTACTTTTCAGCATTTTCACACACGACACATGCACGTACGCTTGAAGGCACACGCACGCACACACAAGCACACACACAAACACACACACGTACATACACATGCATGCACACATACACTTACGAACACGCCCGTGCCTTTACCGCCTGGCAGCTTGTAACAGAAAAGGCTGCCGAACTACGGAATTCACGCTTGCAGAAGCCAGTAAGTTCATTTCGAATTCCCATCTCAATGACGTGCACAGCACGGCGTCCCTCTCCTTTTAGTGTGCGTTTCGATTGTTACTTCATCAGTCGTTAAAATATTTTACTTGCAATCTCAACAATGACTCTGGTCTTTGTAAGCTTCATGCACTTCCGTCTCTGCCCTATATACATTTATATGTGTGCCTTTCGATCTGTCGCGTAAAAATGCTTCTCTCTATACTTTCTTGGAAAAGTTATTAACCCACCGTTCGTCATCTTGAATCTTCATGTTCATTCCTCGGAATACTTTGCATCAGTAACATTTCCAACACAAACAAGCATTATTCTTTTCTTCTGTACATAATGAAGCAGTTTCGTGAAATGTTAAAGTCTTCAAAAAATTCTACTCATGCACGCATTTTCGTTTAAATAATTCTCACGGATGCAAAAATGCTGTAATTGGCGAAGAAACTATACATTTGATTCAAAGCCCACCTTCCACGGTATATGTCGTATTGTACAAATCTTCTGGCTGTAATCATTTACAAGGTCTCCTTGTAACAACAGGACAGCCAGACGCTCCAGAGAGCCTTCAAGGGATACCCGATGTTACAAGAATTGTCTTTTCCTGGATGCCTGGACATCCGGGCGGTTACTTCTCTCAGTGGTTCCACGTCCAGTACAGACGTCAGGACAGCCAAGAGGGACAGTGGTCAAACATCAGCACTGCAGACAACAGGAGCAGCAGTGACAGGACCCGGGTCCTCGTGTTAGTGGAAGGACTCAACCCAGACACCAGCTACGTCTTCAGAGTCAGAGCTCAGAGCTCCAGACGCCACCAAAACATCGGAACATTTGCCTCAGTAACTGTGAAAACATACAGTGGTGAGTAAAAAAAGTCAGCGTTTTGCATGAAAAAACACAACGCCCCAGAGATAAATTGATCTTTGAGTATTTAATACAAAAGGGGTAAAACTATGTACATGTATGTTGAGCAATGATTTAGTAGCTGTGTAAGCATGGTTGATTGTTTTCACTGTAATTTTATTATGAGATCATTTTGCTGTATAGTATAAAATTGTTTATCATTCTGCAATATAAACGCTCTCTCAAAACAATGCATTTGTACAAATACGTGTGTGTTAAACACACATATACAAGCATATAGATATACGACCACTTTAGCGGTAGCACTAATGGTGACAAATATAGAAAATACAGTACACAATATCATTCAAGGTGGTTGTCAACAAATACATGCAACAACAAAGATAGCAGCAGCAGCAACGATAACAACGAGAAAGGATAACGACGAATACACGAATTCCCAAATGCCGCCACCATCATCATCTACAGTGACGATGACGCGATTTCGATGACAATGACAGAACCAGTAATAACGACGACAGTAGATGCAAAGACATCAACAGCGATGATGACGATGATAGAACCGGGGAAAATGTATCTGCAGTTTTTATCAGCAACAACATCAACAACAGAAGCAGCAATAGTGGCACTACATAACCAAAAAAAGACAAAATTAGAATGGCGTAATCGAGATCAAATATATATTCTCTTTCTCTCTCTCTATCTCTATCTCTCTATCCATCTCTCTCTCTCTCTCTCTCTCTCTCTCTCTCTCTCTCTCTCTCTCTCCCTCACACACACATACACACATACATTCACATGCACACACACACACATGCACACACACACACACACATGCGCACAAGTATAGAATTAGTTGTATACACTTTACAGTGCACGACAGGGGGGGAGAGGGGAGTCATTTGTGAATATTGCAGTACCATTATTTGACATTTCGAGAAATCATTTTGAAAGGTATAAAACATTCTGTAAAGTGTGAGTACTTTGTATAGTATTGCCTGGACGGGTTTTAAAGTGTAATATTCATGACTATTATGCAAAATGAATGAAGGTGCTTTACACAAGTATGTCGTATAATATCGTTTTTTCCTGTGTTGTTTATTTTTACAAACTTTTAGAAATCAATCCTCATTCTCGAATCCTTTCTCTTTTTCTTCTTTTAGCGGGAGGATCTCTTGATATGGGATCAGCTGTTGCAGTTGCTGTCACTGTGACCTGCATCACATCTGTTGCTGTCACATCACTCGTGTTCTACCTTGTCTTCCACTCCAGGCAAAAAGCTGGTAAGAGATAGCACAACACAATACAACACAGCACAGCATAGCACAGCACAGCACAGCACAGCACAGCTTAACAAGCAAAACATAACACAGCATAACATAACATTGCGTAGCATTCTTTATTAATCCAAATGAGAAACATAACTATTATGTTTCACTAGCAGTAGATATGGCTATGTACCACAAAAAGTGCAGTCTTTTCATACATCTTTAGCCTCTGATGGTCTATGGAGAAACAAATACAGACACATACAACCCTTTTGGGGAAGTTTTTAGTGTGAAGCTAATTATCATATGGGTCACTGGTCCTTTTCTGCAGGATATTATTTTCATGCATTTGCAGAACAAATAATATGACTCAAGAGTCATTGTCGCTGTGACAAAGAAGCCAGGCCTGAACACACAGACAGAGGCAATCACAGCAGAACGAGTGAAACACAGTGCCTATTTTCCGGATTTGTCCTGTTTCATTCCAGTATACACTTGCAAAGTATTACGTTTTCATTGTTGCTGAAAGTGTACACAGACCTGCCTACCATGTGGGATAGATAGAGTGCATCTATTTGTCTAACAGCTATCTATCTGTAAAACATATGTCTCTCTATCCATCCACCCACCCACCCTCCCTCCCTATCTCCCTCCCTTCCTCTTTCTTTCTTTCTTTCTTTCTATCATCCTTCCATCCATCAATCCTTCCATCAATTCATCCATCCACCCTCCCACCCACTCTCTCTTTGTCTCGCTCTGTCTCTTTCTCTCTCTATATATATATATATATAGAGAGAGAGAGAGAGATAGATGGATGGATGGATGGATGGATGGATGGATGGATGGATGGATGGATGGATGGATGGATGGATGGATGGATGGATGGATGGATGGATGGATGGATAGATAGATAGATAGATAGATAGATAGATAGATAGATAGATAGATAGATAGATAGATAGATAGATAGATAGATAGATAGATAGATAGATAGATAGATAGATAGATAGATAGATAGATAGATAGATAGATAGATAGATAGATAGATAGATAGATAGATAGATAGATAGATAGATAGATAGATAGATAGATAGATACATATATATACGTGTATGTGTATGTCTGTTTGTTTGGCTGCCTGCCTGTATGTCTCATATCCTTGCCTGTGTATCTATACATTACTAATGACAACCGATAGTTAGGGCATAACTGGCATTGAATAGCAGCTATTAATAGGGACCTTCTCGGGTTTGGATAATTAACTTTAAGTATAAGAATATTTTTTTTATATTCCTTAGTAGTCGTCGACGTCTACTTTTGTCTAACCTACTCTGCGAAATATTGCTGATAGACGCATCACTTTTACATATGAAAAACTGAGTATGACAAATACCTAACTTTAATCCCGCTAAAGTGACTGAAATGGAAAATCAGCAGAAGAAAGTTGGAGGGAGGGAGGGAGATAGAGAGAGAGAGGGAGGGATATAGAGAGAGGGAGGGAGGGAGATAGAGGGAGGGAGGGAGGGAGGGAGGGAGGGAAGGAGGGAAGGAGAGAGAGAGGGAGGGAGGGAGATAAAAAGAGGGAGGAAGAGACACAGAGAGAGAGAGAGAAAGAGAGAAAGAAAGAGAGACAGACAGACAGACAGACAGAGATAGAGATAGATACACAGATGGAGATAGGGATAGAGAGAGAGATACAGAGAGAGATAGAGAGATAGATAGATAGAGAGATAGATAGATGAGAGATAGAGAGAGAGAGAGAGAGAGAGCTCGTCTGCCGTCACTTTCGGCAATTCGCAGCGTCGTTCGAAGTTTTGCGGAACCTAGAGTTGTATTCTCGGGTAAAATGCTTAACTGGCAGTGCAACTCCACCCATTACTAAGACCGGTTCTGTGAGGGCAGTGATGTCCCACTGTAGTACGATTAACCCTTAAATGGGGTCGTAAGCCAGCATCGGGTTGGAATAATCCCCAGAGAGTAGAGTTGGTGCTGATACTTGACCGTGTAAGTCCTATCTGTCTGTGTGCTTGTCGACACGTGCCAGTTAAGCCTTGATCAAGCAGCCCAGTGATCAGGGTTTAAAGTGTAAAGCAATTTCAGACCCAAACAATTGGTGGTAAGTCGATACACACTTAGCCGTTTAGGTGAGTGGATGTTTTGTTGTTACGCTTTCCCGGTTATCTTTGCTTTAAAACATTTATGAAAGTATACTTTGACCCGTTTTTCACGATCCCCTGAAAGAAATTCACACATTCGTCAAGAATACCCAACAACTCTTTATAGGAAACTACATTGGAGTTGGTAAATTAGTGCAAATGGCTAATTTCTGCAAAAGAAGCGGTGCTATTCAGTGCATGTCTTTGGATAGTGTAATATTAGCCATCGAGAGGACAGAGCTGCCATTTGGTGCACTAAAACAGTTTAAGGATATGAGTTGGCACAATAAACGTCATATCGGATATTATTTGCAGTATTGATATATTTTTTATGTGGACACAGTTGATTATGTTTTCTATTTATCTTGTTTGTTGAAGCACATTAGATTGCCTAGCCTGCTTGTAATAATATCACGTATACATAGAAACACCAAAGGCGGAAGGAGTTAAGGTTTTAACGAGTGTGCTCTTTGTCTCCAGGTGTCAAGAAAGGACATAACTCAACAAGGTTAGTGCCAATCGGTATAATAAGCAAAAGCAGGTTTGTTAGATGCCTTGTATTACAATAATTTCTAGGCTATGATCACAAGTGCACTCATTTTCTTATTTTCCGAATATATGTTATCTTCTCAGCTAAAATGGACATGCTTAAATTACATGTTAAGCCATTGAATTGGTCTGCACGCTACTTAGTACATTGGCCAAGCACTTCTTTTCACATGATGAAATAGAGATATGCCTCCTCTTACTTTCAAACTAACATCATCTTGTGTCATAAACCCAACTTGTGCACTTACGTTTTTCTCCTTTCTCTCACAGATACAACAATGCATCATCATTCAACGATCAGGAGTTGTCTGGACATCCGAATCCGGGAGCACATGATGATCTTAGTGGGTCTCAATTGTCAGATATTGAATGATAACGACAAAACGTTTTCAGTTCACAAGTCCATAAATGGTAGTGGTGGTTGGTTGTGGTGGTGGTGGTGGTGGTGGTGGTGTTGGTGGTGGTGATGGTGGTGGTGGTGGTGGTGGTTGTAATGATGATGATGATGATGATGATGATGATGATGATGATGATGATGATGATGATGATGATGATGATGATGATGATGATGATGATGATGATGATGATGATGATGATGATGATGATGATGGTGATGATGATGATGATGATACTTGTGGCAACACAACTATCAGGATAAAATGTTCTTTTCTTTCTCTAGCGGCGACTGGCAGATTCCCGCCCCCACCAGAGGAAGGAATGTACAGTGGCCTTGACCTCGCCAGCATCGAGAGGCCACGTGACCCACCCGTTTACCAGCCTCTCACCAAGACTGCTTGTCCTGGCAAAGCATCAGCAGATGCTGGAGATGAGGAAGATGCTCAGGCTTATGCCAACACTCCAAAAGATGATGCCTACACCAACATACTGGATCTCTAAGCATGTTCACCCTAAAGATGGATTTTCGAGACAAAATTCTTACGTTGAAAACCTTCTTTTCTATCCACTGTAAAGTGTAATGTGTCCACACAAACTGAGTCGCAAGTCCATTTTTGATTATTCTGCTATACAAAACGATTCAAAACGTATTGTAATGTCCCAATCAATGGGGGGGAATGTCTTAGAATCTGAGTATTACTATCTGAGCTAAAAGCCAGTGAAGATGATGACCTTCAAATTCATCGTTTTGAGTAAACACATTTCTTCCAAACTGTTTTCCATTTACAGTCGATGGGTGAGATGCCTGTTTTGAAAGGAAAGATGTGCCTGCTTAATTAAACATTATAGTAACATTTAAGGAAGTAAGTAGTGAGATGCAAAGTAAAGGTTAATGAACAAACCGCAACCAACATTCTGAAATCCGTGCCCGACACTCATCTGTCTTTTCGCCTCTAGTTTGAAAGCTCTTAAGTGGATTTCTGACTCAGTATATCGTTGAGGGCCATACTTTTTAAGCGAGGCAGCACCACCAAGCCTACATGTACATTTGAAAAAAACTCTCCTGTGTCAACAAGTAAGCAATAATTGTTTATAAATCTGCATGAGTGAAAATGCACAAATTTGATTTCGGTTTGAAGAGGTATTTTACACAAGTCAAACATCACCACACTAACAGAAACAAAGATATGAACCCCTTGCATGCTGTTGAAAACATATTGCTAGCGCGTATACACACTATATGCATACACCTACATGATCGCAGGCAAACTTGTTTTATTTTAATCAACAAAAAACTTCACTATCTTGATTACTAGCTTTGATATCACCACAAATATATCCATTTATTTAAAAATAAGTATACTGTTTTTCTACAGAAACGTTTGCGTTCATCTTTGAACACTTACGTATGTTAGGCGACGATGATTAACTTCCCATAAACTAAATTCCAGTCTAGAAATATTGTCTGTATCTACAAACACAAATTCCTTAGACAAGTGCAGAACAACAAAGTAAAAGGCAAGTTTTAACTTAATCAGTAAACAAAACATTTTTTTTAAACCCGCTGGAGCAACATGACACTCAAATGGTTGTGATACAGACACCCTAAAATAAAATGTTAATAGCAATCCATAAATACTGATGAATATTTACAACGCCTGGTGCAACTGACCTTCACAATTATATAACGGGATAGAAATAAAGAGGAAATGATTATTGTTTGTGTCACAAAAGTCAGTAACATGGTCATCTTCCGCGCAATTATCACCTCTCATTGTCTTGAATAATCACCCTTAGACCAATGCAGGCAACTAAATATTCATCACCACGGAATACTGAAATCAGCAGAGAATAAATTAATATGACTGTCTCGAAGCAAATAACTGCAATAACGCGGTGCTAAAGGTTCCAACTTTTTCTTTCTACAAGCACACATTCCTTCACAACTCTCTCTCTCTTTCTCTTTCTCTCTCTCTCTCTCTCTCTCTCTCTCTCTCTCACACACACACACACACACACACACGTGCGCGCTTGCTTGCTTAAATCAATCAGATATGTAGGGTACATTAGGGGGGAAAACCCAATAATGTGCATATTCACGCGCACATTCCCTCAGTTATTAGTAGTTTGGAAGATATTGAAACCCACTTAGCTACACAACTGTTCGGACTTCGATATTCGACATCAATTAACCCTTAAAATTACTTTGCCATAGATTACCATTTAACTGATATCTCAAAGGGGATTTTCACGGGCTTGTAAATCGACATTCACTGATATTACTGTCTGTATTGTTTTGCTATATTTATGGACATACCCACGAGTAAGGCCAATGACTTCTTTTAGTGCCATACTTTTTATCGCATATGATGTATTTGTTTGGGAAGTGATTTTACTCCATGGTCTTTTACACGTTAACAAATAGCGAATTAGAGTGTTTTTGAACTGGAATTATGCCTTCTGAGATGAAATGTCTCATCATGGATGATGTGTGATGTGGAGCTTTTACCGACTGATAGGGCACTTGATCTGCAAAAGACTTTCGACTAGGAGGTGTATTTTGAAGCTGTGCAGATCCTAGAGTTGCATCTTTGACCAGGTTGACCAGGTTCAGTAGCTTATCGCAAGTCAGGAATAAAACTGAGGGCATCTCTGAGGGCTGATATGGAAAACTACCAATATTAACTTTTGCTCGTTTATCAGATGCTCGAATGCATTCTCTTAAGAGAGTTACAACGGTATTGGAGTGATGATAAATTAGCCCAATATGAGTGTGTAAGCAAGAGCCACTTGCAACGTTTTTTTTTTCCTTTTCTTTTCCTCTCAGCTGTGGCTACTGCCAGATTGGTAGGTCACGATATATGATATCGACGAGTTATGTATATTTAAATAGGCGTATTAAAGTTATACATCACTTCTTTGAAAATCGTAATGTTTTGAGGTAAAATAGAGAGAACATAATTAGAGGAATCAAATTCAAAAGGCTGAACGCTTTTGGTGAACAAATGTCATTTTCAAAAGTTTTAGTAAACATCATGTTCTGCAGGCTGGAAAAAAGCAAAAACTTTGAAGATGTATTTATACAAGTGCAAATCACTTCATAATGTTTGTTTAACGAAGTGTTTGTGTCGTTTGTACACAGTCTTACCCACGTGATCATTACAAAGAATCTCTGCTGTTGGTTCTTGTTCGTTT
The DNA here is from genome assembly GCA_034096865.1 of Theodoxus fluviatilis. NCBI lineage: Eukaryota > Metazoa > Mollusca > Gastropoda > Cycloneritida > Neritidae > Theodoxus > Theodoxus fluviatilis. Next base: position 20,815 of record JAWQFJ010020389.1, on the reverse strand, counting down.
AGAACAAATGTAATTGTCACAAACTTTTAAAAATATTCCATATATGCTGCAGTGGACCTTTCGAAATTCGCTTTCAACACACTCATTTTGTTTTTAAGATGATGCCGCTTCTTCAGAATTAGTTATATTATCAGCTTTGTTTGCTGCAATTTAGAAAGCTTTCATGTTTATGTTTGTCGTCAATGGTTTACATAACTAAGGTCTGATTCTATAAATACTCCCTCATCCACTTTCTCTTCCTCCTCCCCACCGCTCCAATCACCCAACTCTCCATCCTCCAACATCACAACACATCCATGCTCCTGTCGCACTTCTCATGACAGGTGTTCTGATACGTCTCGGTAATGAAGAAATCAGGGAAATTGGTTTGGGTATCACAGTCTCATACTTCACCCCCATCCTCAATTCCAACCGTTCCCGTCCTATTTGTTTCCACAGCAGAAATAATAAATCTATTATTGTACATTTCCCCAAGGTATTCCCACCCTTTCTCATTTATTAAAGATCTAATTGAGTGAGGCTCTGTTGCCCGGAGGTTAGTGCGCTTGATTTGCAGCCACTTGCGGCTAGTGGGTGCGGCGATCGAAGCTGCGCAGTTTCCAGAGATGCATCCTTGCGCAATGTGCTTAGCGCACATTGTTTCTCCCCACCCATGAGTAAAACCGGGTACCTGTTAAGGTGACAATGTCACACTGTAGTGCAATGTACCTTCGCATACGGCCATCAGCCAGTATCGGATTGATATAACCCCAGGGAGAGGAGTTGGTGCTGGTACATCTGTCTGTGTGCGTCTTCTCTGTCTGTCACTGTGTTTG
>JAWQFJ010020389.1:0-12500 GCA_034096865.1 Theodoxus fluviatilis | reverse complement strand
GAATACAATTGTTTTGCATTGGCCATGGGAGTGTCGGTGGTTGTATGGCTAAAGCATTGCAGGAACGCAAAGAGCAGGGTGATAAGACTTGATATTCAGGCTTTGCCATGACATGGTCAAGACCGTGAGATGAGCTGTCAAAACTGCGATGAAATGCCTGAGCAATGAATTCAGTAGTGGCTTTGTTTTTTTTATAGGAAACCAGAACAAGAAATATGCTTCATTCGCTTTGCAACCACATGCTAAATGCTCGTATGTGGAGTGGATTGTCAGTTGTCACTATGTAACAAGTGCATGTACAAAAAAAGGACATGTTCCTATAAGTTTGTTTGCGTTTCTTTTCTATGATGATAAGACACAGCACAGAGCAAAAGCCTCTATGCATGGTTGCTAACGTAGTTGAACCTTACACCGCTGTATACAGCTTGATACGCTGAAAACGGTGACGTTTTCAATAAGTGACCTGTCATCCAGGTTCTGGCTGGCGCAAATTTGTACATTTGTGGGATTCTAACACAACATTAATTTTGAATTGTAATTTCAAAACGTTAAACAACAAGGGAACAGTCACAGTCAGTGAGATAATGAAATCTCTCTAAATAAAATCAAACTATGAATGTTTAAGACGCATCCCAACAGATACGAACCTGTTGTGTGTTTTTTTACAAATGGTTGGGGCTCTGAGTGAGTGGTTAGAGTGCCTGAGTCATTTCCCTCCATTCTCTGCAGTCGAAAGCCCTGGCTATGGAGCTTTTGGGGCCTATGTCTGTCTTTCAGTCAGGGGTGGCACTAAGTGGCCAATGAGGCTATGAGGTGGGGTGGGGGATAAGCAATGAAGTCCCAAATAATCAGAGACGAATGTCGATGCCATCATCACCATTGGCAACCCTGGATGCTGGAGTTTCGGAGCCTGCTTCAGTAGCTCAGCCAGGTGCGGCCCCGAGGGCAACAGGACAGAATGAGATAATTCAGATCCAAACGTGCGTTCAAACCACTCTGGAAAATGGAGCCCAAATGCCGCAAATGGTGCTGTGGAAGTCAGCTCTACTCGTCCTTCATTTGATCGTATCCAAAGCGGCGAGGACTCGGTCACCGGATGCAGTCCCCTCATAATTATCGTTCCTAAAGATCTTCACCTGATCAGCGCAAACACCGTATTTACAGAACTCGCTTTATAGCCTTTGCAATCAAATCTCAGAGCAATTGTGTAGAGCTCTATCCCTTCCTAAGTCACTGATTGCCTATGCGATAACATTTCATATGTACGCAGTCAGTATCTCGTACAAACCTTTTCTGTTTGAGCATTGTTTGTAAACACACACACACACATACACACATCCATACACACACACACGCACGCACGCACACACGCACACACATATCCATGCACACACACGCACGCACGCACGCACGGACACACACACACACACACACACACTCACACACATCCACACACACACACACACACGCACGCACGCATGCACAAGCAAACACACACACACACACACATATATACACACACACACACATTCATAAACACACACACGCATGCACGCACACAAGCACATGCACGCACAAACACGCACGCACATATACACATGCACACACGCACGCACGCACACCATAATGATGCAGACTAATGGAATGGCATGGCTAATGGCCCCAGATACTACGTAGACCGTTGACTACAGACAGACTGCAAAGCTGACAATGAGTTTCTTCCTGGTCGTGTCTGCGTGCTGTGAGTGACGGAGAAGGGAAAATATAGTACTTGACAGCCTGAGGGCCTTGAAGATATCCATTTTAATGCATGTCACGATGAAGTGTTCTGTATTAGAGCACCTGCCGTATCGTGCATGATTTGATCTTTCCCCCTCTTTCGCTGTGCATCACTATAAGCAGACACGTTTCGCCTATTCAATAAAGCACTTGTTTAATAATTCAATTTTATGACTGAAATATTAGTCTTGAACAGTCTGATACATAGATAAATTAATGTCGGCATTAATAACAAACTTTTGTTTTCCTTTTCCGCATATTATCCTACACTCCAACGTCAGTCTACATGTTTATTTCATAACCTGCTTTTTCGGTGGTGTTTTATGTGAGTGCATGTTTAATCCCATGCTACTATCACTTGCGGCTTTATATTCATTCAAGCCCTGCGTGTGCATTTCTTCAAGCATATGCATGGATTTGCGCGTGTGCGCGCGATAATGTGTGTATGTATGTGTGTGCGCGCGCGCACGCACACGCAAGATTGCAATGACGCATTTATCGCATCAATGGGTAATTGCAATGTTTACATACGCGCATCCATATATATATATATATATATATATATATATATATATATATATATATATATATATATATATATATATATATATATATCTGTCAGTGTGCTAGTTATTTACATAACTGCACGAGCACGTGTGTATGTGTCTATGTTAGTGTGCGCGAGCGCGAGCGCGCATGTTCACTCATCGGTTGTCATCAGTCCGGCAGTCATTCTTTAAGTCAGTCAGTGTATTTGAATCAATCACACACATACCCACCCATCTCTCTCTCTCTCTCTCTCTCTCTCTCTTTCTTTCTCTCTCTCTCTCTCTTTCTTTCTCTCTCTCTCTCTCTCTCTCTCTCTCTCTCTCTCTCATCCCTCCCCTCCGCCCTCTTCTCTGCTTTTGTCCTCAAAGGTGCTGCAAAAACGCAACTCGCAATGCCTTTACAACTGTATGCAACAAAGAGTTCAATACATCATTCCAAATGAAAATGGCTTAGCACTGTGAGCTTCTCGCGTGGATCAATGAATTTGGTATTGCTTGTGGGGCGGTGTCCTCCTTAACAGCCCTTCCCATTCCAAAGGCACCCGCGGTTTCTTCATAATCCCCTACTCACCAGCCCAGTCCTGTTATGAATTATGAGTTCCAGATAAAACCTGAGATTCGTGCCTACGGATTCAGCATTGAAGTCAATTCTCACGCCGTTCAACATAGGATCTAAAGACGCGATAAGAAGTGTGACCTGGAGTGAAGCTCCGTGCATATTGCAGCAAACAAACATTAGCCAAGCTCTCAAGAGACGAGTGCTTGTAGCGACGAAAAGTTACCCCCGACGAAAAGTTACTCCGGAAGTAATCGCAGAGTTATCTGCTCGGCTCTCTCTTTATGCGATTTACCGCTCCTGCACGTGTTCTTCGCATGGAATATATCCCGACAAACGACGCATTAGTTGCTTTACGAGTTTTTGTGTTTTTGGTGCATTTGTGTAGTTTAACACATAATGTAGCGTTCAAAAAAGTTTTTTCCCGTGCAAAGCCGTCTCCCCTGCCGGAAATAATATGGGAGTCACCTCCCTGTAGTCTATTTTTAGTCTGGTTTTATAAAACGCGACTGTTGACTGACTTCGCACGCCCGGGGAGTTCTGCTAAGATCCGTCCGCGTTAATATATCTGCGTTTTGTGACAAACGTCTTGCTCGGCGGTACTGTACTCCATGCACCTTAACGGGCCCGCGTGATTCGGGTGTAATCTTAAGCTAAACGACGTTCCGAATGTTTCCGACTTCGACCATTTCAGCAGCGCCAATAAACGTCGTTTAGCTTAAGATTACACCCGAATCACGCGGACCGTTAAGGTGCATGGAGTACAGTACCGCCGAGAAAGACGTTTGTCACAAAACGCAGATATATTAACGCGGCCAGATCTTAGCATAACTCCCCGGGCGTGCGAAGTCAGTCAGGCGGAGTGGCGGGTGCCGTCTCTTTTTAGAGTTGAATTTTCAGCACGTCCCTCGCAGATAACTCTGCGATGACTTCCGGAGTAAATTTTCGTCGGGGGTAACTTTTCGTCGCTACAGTGCTTGTTCGAGTTGTGTAGAGGGGAAATGGAGGTGGAGACGACGGTTAACCAGAAGTACACAGGGACTGATGTGAGTGAAACTGAGGGAACTGACAGGTAAAGAAAGGCAGGCTTGTGTGTAGAATGAAGTAGACATTTGAAGCAATGTCATGCTCAAAAACTGCCAGTTGATGACGACGGAAGTAAGTATATAATCTATATGATAATTTCCGAAACAAGAGGGACATTAATACGACATACTGAGACGGTTGTTTCTTTTCGTCACGTTAAAGCTAGTGTCATCCTGTGAAACGTAATTGTACTGAGTCCCGTACACTACTATGCAATTGACCATAACAAAAAAAAATAAAAAGAAAGCAAGACACATAAACATTTCAACAAATTAAGAAAAAGAACACAAACAGTGGCTTTAAAGCTATACATTTTAATCAAGAGAACCAAAATGGAGATGATGAAAAGAAGCACACACCAAAAAAAGTAAACAATATGAGAGACATACAATTCAATTCAATATACAATTCAAAAAGGTACGAAATGAACTACTGCAAATCATAAACATCACTTCTATGAACTGTCTCCTCCGCGGCTCATTAAATAATTAATTGGATTGGTAAGGTTTAACGACCTATCAGCCTCTGTACACTGTGTAGGGCCACTTCTCATGAAAATCACTAGAGCTTGTTAAAGTCTGAGTAAATCACGTCACGATGTCCCTGGCTTATCGCTTTTATGGGTCGCACAGGAAGAGCGGCGGGTCACTCCTTATCCCAACCCACAGCGGGACCCACGCTACATGGACAAGCAGCCATAGTAGGAAGCATCTTTGCTGTGGCTTTAAGACATTTTCCAAGCCAGCTGTTCAGAGGCATTTTTCCTCAGGGAACTGTAGACAATAACATCTATAGATACTTATTTTTGTGTTTCATTTAACTCATTGCATGGGAATAAATAACATTGACAAATACCTATGTATGCAGTGTGTTTACAAGTATTTTAAAACACACACACACGCACGCACGCACGCACACACGCACACAGACACACACACACAAACCCCAATTTTGGATTTATTGTTTCATGCTATGTATCATTTGAAAGATAAAACATGAGTAAGTTTTAGCTAAAGTCTAAGATATGGACAAAATGCTGCAAGAAAATTGGTAAACAGTTAAAACGTCATAAAAACCACGTGGTTGTGTTGCATATGCAATGGGTTAAAAAAATAGTCCTGGAAGCGTTTTTCTCATATTGAAGTATATTCTCATATTAGAAAACTCGTCAAACAATAGTCCAAGCGTTGAAAGCAGCCGAGGCTCTTATGGTCACTCGTACAAGTTAGTAAGAATGTGTTAATGGCCTGAATATGAATCCTTTTCAGTAGCAAGGTATTAGATTGTGATGTATTAATTATGCAGTTTGCATATTGTTAGCGGTCGGAAATCGAGTTGTTTTCAGTAACAGTGTATCATATTGCGATTTACTTATATCGTAAACAACAAAGGGTTCCATATAGTATATTTGCTTTCTATCAAATGTAAATATGGATCATAGAAACACCATGTTTATCCTCTCGTGTATCATTTACTCTGCGTCTGCACTGAATAAAAATGCTCACAGCTGGAGTGCTCAAGACTGCTCGCTCTACACAGCAAGGTTCGAGTAGGGACTCTGCGCACTTCCATCTATCGGGGCGCCAGGGTTGACGGCGCTGTCGTAATTTCCTCCTGTGCCAGTCTCTGCAGCTGTGGAACAAACCAATGTGGGAATATGGTTTCGTACCAAGCAAAGCGCATTAAAGGCAACGGTAAAGGTGCTCTTTCTCATATTGCGACTTTTCACCTATTGATGGATTCTAAAAAACCACACGCATTACTCTCCATCATGCATTTTCTCTTTAACATCCTTCAAATTTAAAACACAAGCAAGAATTATCGTGTAGAGTGAGCTTTTTTTGTCAGTGTGTTAAGTACTTTCCATCTGCTTTTCCATCTCACACATTGTAGTGTGATCTTTTGTTGCGTGTAACAAGATATCGAGTCCCAGATTGAATCACACAGTAGACGATTATCGTAAGGGCAATGCAATGACTGAACGCTGTCCTGTCCAATTTTGCTTTGAGACAAGTGAGATCATGGCAAAGAGAGAGACACTTTGAAACTACAAAAGTCGAGTGTGTCGAGATGACTTAATCATGGGGAAATTCTGCTCTCATAAACACACTCGAAAGCAGGAAAGTGAACTTACGAGGACTCGTCGGATTCTGACGAACACCGAGCTGTTCATAGAATACGGGGTCACGTGAGTCCACTTTGGTAGCAAGGTCAAGGCCACTGTAGTAGCTCTCTGCCTGGGCTTGATCTGAAACAGGAAATCCGTATTGGCAATGGATTCAGACCATGCAAAGCATGCTGCTTTTACAGCTTCTTCTGATTCATTAAAATGCTTTTCCATCTTTACTTTGTAAGCGTGCCATCAATATCCATCCAAAGTGGATAAAATGTTTCGACATATCATGGGCAAGTATTTCCAAAAGAAAGATGTGACTCATGAAAGGCTGCGTTTAATAACGTAGGTGCATAAAATAGCATTAAGAAGGAAATTCAAATAACACAGATGGCTCCGCACTGATAGACGCAACCTTGTTTTTGAAGTGCAGAAACGACACTAGATCAAACTTTGGTGAGTAAACACAAAGGACAGAGGAAAGCAGACACTGTCACATCAAACAGACACTTACGAGGTCCATTAGGGTTCTGTCGTCCTTGGAGCTGATCATACTGTGCTTGGTCACGTGGTGTCTCTCTGGTAGCAAGTTGAAGGTCACTGTAGTTCTTATCTTCCCGGGCTTTCTCTGTTGATGAAAATATATAATCATTCATCATCATAATCAATCATCATCGTCATAATCAATCATCATCATCATAATCAATCATCATCATCATAATCATTCATCATCATAATCAATCATCATCGTCATAATCATTCATCATCATAATCAATCATCATCGTCATAATCAATCATCATCATCATAATCAATCATCATCATCATAATCATTCATCATCATAATCAATCATCATCGTCATAATCAATCATCATCTTCATAATCAATCATCACCATCATAATCATTCATCATCATAATCAATCATCATCGTCATAATCAATCATCATCATCATCATCATAATCAATCATCATCATCATCATCATCATAATCAATCATCATCATCAAAATCAATCATCATCATCGCAAACAATCATAATCATCAAAATCAATCATCATCATCAATCATCAATTACCATCATCATCGTCGTCATCATAGTCGTCGTCGTCGTCATGGTCCACACAGCTTCCCTCTCCCCCAATCCCCATTTCCCGCCCCACTTTCTTTTCTTCAACCTCATCCCCCCGGCTCCTCCTCCTGATTCTGTTATTGTTATTGTTGTTGCTGTTGCTGCTCTTGCTGCTGCTCCAATCCCTCAGGGTAAGAACTTTACCCCCACCCCTCATCCCACCCCTACCCCCGCGCCCTTCCTCCTAGCTTATCAGCAGAACACACTTGAGCATTTAGAAACGACATGTTGATTAGTTTGGCCACCAGAGTTAATGCAGTAGAATGTGACCTACCTCTCCTTCCTTTGACTTTCCAAAGGACGATGACTAGGACGACAATTAAAGTCAGTCCGAGGATTCCCCCAATGATGCCGCCAACCAACGAACCGCTACCTCCTGCAATTGTTGCTAAACAAAGAAACCAGCGTGTAAATAATAGTAGTTGCAAGTAATAAGCAATGTATAAGGGTTCGCCTAATTATAGCGCGTCGATTGCAAACATACAAGGTCACGATATAATAACATTTTGCACAACATTCATAACAAAATAATAAATGGGTTAAACCAGATAGTGTTAGTATTGCCGGAATTTATTGTGGGTTTTTCTGCATCTGAAAAAGAAAAAAGAAAATTGGATGATAACATGACAAAAACTGAGCACTTCAAGGCAAAAGATTCGAGATGAAATTAACCTATTCGCTTCTATGAAAAAGCTCAATCTATTGTCTTCAGCTTTTTTGAAGACGTAGCTGGTGTCCGGCTGCAGTCCCTGCACTGTCACAGTGACCGGTGTCCTGTCACTGCTGCTCCTGTTGTCTGCAGTGCTGACGTCTGACCACTGTCCCTCCTGGCTGTCCTGACGTCTGTACTGGACGTGGAACCACTGGAAGAAGTCTCCACCAGCAAAGCCAGGCGTCCAGGACAACCTCTCGCTGTTTTGTTTGGATTGTGACAATCTGGAGGTAAAGTGCGTCTCTCAGTGAAACAAATATCTCGTGCTGGCAATGCTTTTGGCTGATCGAAATTGCTCACTAACATACAGATAAATGCAATGTCTCACATCATGGGCTATGTTTTATTCGTTTACTGAAGAGATCTGCGAGAAAATATGTATAAGATCATCTTGATCCAAAACGCATCTTATTTTTATTTTTACATTGTGATTTTTTTTTCACCAGTGTGTGTACCGTCTTCAGCAAAGAAAAACAACTTACACACAAGTAAAAGAAAACAGTCATCAAAGTCAGGATTTATTTAAAGTATGGGTTGAGTAAGGGTGTTGTATGCAAACCCTTTGACTTCTTGAACTTACTGTCGACCTTCCATATGTCTTCGAAAGCCTACCATTTTCTACGTTGCTATAAGTCTGATGATCCTTTGGTGACGAGTTGAGTACCTCTCCATCAAACTATTGTAAAAGAAAGGAGGAAATCCTAACACATGTTCTCACTGTTCAACGATGTCTTTATGTATTTGAGCAAGAAATTAAATTGATATTAGTAGTAGTAGTAGTAGTAGTAGTAGTAGTAGCAGTATCATTACTACTACTATCATTACTACTACTACTACTACTACTACTACTACTACTACTACTACTACTACTACTACTACTACTACTACTACTACTACTACTACTGCTACTGCTACTACTACTACTACTACTACCATCAACATAATCATCATTATTAGTATCATTATTAGTATCATCATCATCATCATCATCATCATCATCATCATCATCATCATCATCATCATCATCATCATCATCTTCTTCAACATTATTATTATTATTATTATTATTATTATTATTATTATTATTATTATTATTATTATTATTATTATTATTATGATTATTATTATTATTATTATTATTATTATTATTATTAACATCATTAGTATTAGTATCATTATTATCATCATCATCATCATCATTATCATTATCATTATCATTATTATTATTATTATTATTATTATTATTATTATTATTATTATTACTACTACTATTATTATTATTAGTATTATTATTATTACTACTACTATTATTATTATTATTATTATTATTATTATTATTATTATTATTATTACTATTATTATTATTAATATGTTGGTTTTTTTTAATTACAATACCATCTGCAGAACGTCCGCCTGTCTCTACCACCAGAAGGTGTCAGCAAGAGCCAAGACACGTTGAAGGCAGTGGAGTAGACTCATGCTGATGTCTGATGCCACTGAACACTTGAAACGACGGTTCAGGCAGGTTTGGTGTCCGCCATGTCACTCTCATCACAGCAGCTGCAAGAAAGAAACGAAAATGACGGCGGGACTTTTCTACTGCCATGGATTGACAGGATTTTTAATATTTCTTTTGGACGAAACGGAGGACATTTTATTAAATAATTCACGCTGTCGTGGAGAGCGTCAACAAGGCACCGACATAATACAAGCATACCGTGTAACGAGGGTGTCAGATTTCCAGAGTAGGTTCAGTGTGACAAGTTGCTGCAGCTGGTGGTGCTGTTAACGAGTTATTATTGTTGACTACTTACAGAGTTGTAGACCATTACAAGATACAGTGTATACACAAATGCACTGTCATGGGGACAATATTCACAACAAGTTCGCTACATCTCAGATTAGGGTTATATCGTAGTTGACTCGTTCCATTCATTTCGTGTATTCTGAAAGTGGTCTGTACCGCGTACAGTTCTAGCAAAATATCCGTCAATTGCGATGGTAGTCCTTATGTATGGTAAATACCTTCCCAAAGTTGTTGCTGATATTTGTGGTTTTCTTGTTTTGGTTGATTTTCTTGTTGTTATGTTGTTGCTACTGCTACTACAGCTTATTTTTTCAACAAAACATGGGGTATCCGAGCTTTGGAGACATTTAACACAGGTTAAAGGAGACTTTGAGATTCGCATCTACTGGAAGTAACAATGCTGGGACATCGGATATGGACCAGCTGGACACAGAACTCTTGACACTTGATGAAAAAGGTACTAGCTCCGAGACAATGCCCATGTCATAGTTACGCTTAATAACGTGTCAGACAAACATGAGGACGGACGGAGGACAGACGGACGGGCTGACAGGCAATCAGGGAGAAACACAAACAGACAGACAGACAAACAAACAGACAGACAAACAGACAGACAGACAAACAGATATACAGACCGACATAATCACACAGATAAACAGACACACAGATACACAGAGTGGGGAGAGAGAGAGAGAGAGAGAGAGAGAGAGAGAGAGAGAGAGAGAGAGAGAGAAAGACAGAGAAAAAGAGAGAGAAAGAGAGAGAAAGAGAGAGAAAGAGAGAGAAAGAGAGAGAAAGCGAGAGAAAGATAGAGAAAGAAAGAGAGAGACAGAAAGAGACCGAGAAAGAGACAGAGAAAAAGGCAGAGAGAAAGAGAGATTGAGAGAAAGAGAGACTGAGAAAGAGAGACAGAAAGACAGAACTACAGAGAAAGAAAGAGAAAGACAGACGGATACAGACAGACACGAACAGACACGGACAGAGAGTTAATGAGGCAACCACAAACCAGACACACTCACCTTGTTTACACACATGAGTCCAAATGAAAACACTTTTCAGCAAAGCAGTTCATTTTGACTATAGCTGCTATATTGCATGAGACATAGAATGAGTAGTTGGTAATACGTGAAAGTATTCTCACAAACTTGCCTCGGCAGATCGAGAGCCAGAGTCACGGCAGTGCTCTCTGAAGTGCCGCCGTCTTGCCACACCCTCCCTTAGAATGTTGTCCGCAATCCCCGCGGATATTTGATCATAGATCATGTAGCCCATGACAAGATCACAAAAGGCGTTTTCAGAGCGCCCCATTGAAACCCCAAGCCAAGGTAGTCACGCAAGTCTGACCTGGATAACAGCCGAGCGCAGAGTGTAAGAAGCCATCAGAGAGCTCCCAGGTGACGGTGGGCCTGTGGTAGGACTGTGGATAGGATTGAAGAGATAGGTAAACTGTCGTAGAAGAGAGTGGTCGACCAGTATCATTCTACTATATGCTGATCGTCTATATAAAGGCTTTGCTCTTTGATATAAATGCAGCTGACTCACATTGGTGTGATATGGTTAATGCGCAACATCGTGCGCGTCAAAACATCGAGTAGGAACGTTTGCAGTTATTGGAAAGTTCAAAGTGGCAAAATTCTTAATCGTATCGCCATTCGAGGCTTTGACGATGACTAATCGAAATAAGCAAAAACAGTAAATTCTACGTCTACTGGAACTAGTCCCACGGGGAAGGCAGATCTAAATCTTAGTGTGGAAAGCGTATGCACGACTTAGAATGCAGATGAGTTTAGAGCGGAGAAGGGAATGGTGTGGACGAAATATGCGGAAGGTGAATGACAGGTGGGATAGTGTTACGAGGTGAGCAGATGTACACACATGGGGGTCAGGAAGGAACGAGATCCGTGCTCAGAACAAAGGGTTCTCACAGGTGTCAGATATCATGAGGTTGGTGACGATGCATCAAACGGGTCTATGTAGTGAGGACGGAGATTGCAGATAAGAAGCATGGCAGTGTGGTGATTCAGCGTTGGGTATGGGGGCAGGAGTGGTTGCAGTTTAAATCGTTGCAGCGACAAGAAATGAAGGTTGATGTAAAGATTTTGCCCGGACATTGCTAGGTCTGTGTTATATGCTGGCAATGGGCGCGTTTGTTAGGCGTAGAATCTCGAGGCGTTGCCTTCGTTTCTCGCTCATTAGCCGTAGGTGCGTCTCGCTCGCCCTCGACCAGCGATCGAGGCGAGTCACTAGCCTAACAAACGCGCCCAAGACTTCAGTGCAATACTGCACACTCTTAACATTTTTGGTCTTCCAATTTACAAAGCATGATTTGGTTTCCATGGGAAACTTGCACGAGCAATGGTCATGTTTACAAGTTCTGCATTGGCCATGCATTGCCTCTCTGCAAATTTGCTAATTATCGATTGCGACTCTCCGATTTAAGTGCAAATATTAAGATGTTTCATTTTAGTGTAGCGCAATTATTAATGATAAAAGGCGTTTGAAAAAGATTGTGCCTTTATTCACAAGTATCAATTTCACAAACTGCAATAGGTGACCATTAGTGACTTTGGAGTAGCCACTGTGTAAATGTCGCTGCATCATACGTGTACAAGTACATGTATATGAAAGGCTGAAGCAAGGCTGTCCCTTTTCTCTCAATCTTGACCTGTCATCCAGGTTCTGATTGATAGACAATTATACTTTTTATTTTGTTACAATATTTTTATTCGACATAAATAGTATATTGACATTTTAGAATACCAAATAAAAA
>JAWQFJ010020388.1:0-10481 GCA_034096865.1 Theodoxus fluviatilis | reverse complement strand
GGGGAAGGGGAAGGAGGGGGTGCATGGGAGTGGACGGGAGGGGAGGGAGGGGAGGGAAAGGAGGGGGAGGGAGGCGGGGATGGCGTGGAGGGAGGGTCTGGATGGAGGGAGGGAGGGGAGGGGGCAGGGAAGGGGGAGAGGAGTGCTGGAAAGGGAGGGGAGGGCAGGAAAGGAGGGAGTAAGGGAGTGGAGGGAGGGAGTGTGAGGATGGGGAGGCGGAGCAGGGAGGGAGGAAGGGGAGGGAGGGGGGATTAAGGAGGCCAAGGGCCGGGAAGCAGGGGGCAGAGGGGGGGGCGGGGAGGTGAGCAGGGGAAGGGGGGGAGGGGAGTGCAGGCAGGGGAGGGCGAGGAGGGCAGGGTTTGAGGGGAGATTGAGGCGACTGAGCGAGACGGAGGGGGGGGGTGTCTCGAGTGGGGGGGCAGAGGAGGAGGCGGGGTGGGGGGGAGGGGGGGTAGGTGGATGGGGGGGCGGGCTGGAGCGAGGAGGGCAGGAGACGAAGGGGGGGGGGCGGGGGGTGACAGCGGCAGGGAGGGAGAGAGGAAAGGGTAGGGGGAGGGAGAGGACAGGGAGGAGTAGGGACACCGAGGGGGGTGATAGGGGAGGTGGGGAGGGGGGGGGGGGGCGGAGAAGGTGGATGTAGGAAAGGCGAACCACCGCGCTCTACCGCACCAGCGTCAGTTGTAGTCTCAACAACGCCACAATCATTCCCGCACCCCCCACCGAAACGGCCTCCTCCGATAATTTCCCGCAGCCTCGGGCAAAGTGATCACATCGTCCCTAGCACGATAACTGGTTTGTCGGGTGCTCGATTGGTATTCAAATTTGCTCTGTGTGCGCCTCCAAAGGGCCTTGTGTAGGCACCCGGTGGCTCTGCAGGTAGGAGAATGCAAGGGAAAAACTCAGGAGAAAACAGATTAAAATAAAGATATGAATTTTTTAATTGATCTATCCATCATGGCTAACAAGTGGAAGATTGCAAAGAAGGTCCATTGAAACCGTCAGATTATAGCTTAAAAACCACCACCGAAGTTTGGTAACGTTTAGAATGCACGTTCAGACTAGGAGGATTCGCTGGCATTTCTAAGTGTGCCCTGCGAAAACAACTCTATATTATTTTTCCATAGTTTTGTACAGAACATTATAATGGTCAAACAGGTTGGCGGGGATAAATCCTATTTTTCCAAATCCCTTTGTAATATAAAAATTGAACAGTAAAAGAAATAATAATAAGAATGAGAGAGGGTAAGGGGAATAGTACACAAATCAAGCATTCACGCTTAAGTTAACTTGATTATGAAAGCAGCCCCGAGTAGTAAAACCAGTTGAGAAAAACAAAAAAAAAAAGAGAACACACCAAAGGAAAAAATAAACACCCCCCCCTTCACGAAGATGAGTGTCATAATTACATGTAATTTGACTAGCCTCTCGGAAATAGCAGAATTAGGATGCCTTGCTCAGGGAGTACTACATTATTGCGGCAAAGGGCGGGCAGAAACGGGACGAGATGAAATGCCAAGCCCTTGACAGAGTGACACACAGAGCTGTAACAATGCTTTGGTACGGTGTCGGGTGCGCTCTAGACGATTAGCACGACTGAACATCTCGTCCTCTCCACTGATTCAGGTGTGTCCCGGTGGCCAATCACGCTGCATTCTTTTCAACAGAACTTCAAAAATCTCCTCTGGATGACGAGAGCCACTGCATACCTCACACACAGCGTCTTTTCTCACTTATTCGCGCAGGCTGCTCTCATCACCAAACACGTCGTGTGCAACCCACTAGTCTGTTAGGTGGGTGGGGGGCCCAAACGTGCAAATCACTCCTCCTTCTTCTCCGTCTCTCCTCCTCCTTTCCGTTCTCCTCCTCCTTCCCGTCCTCCTCCTCCTACCCGATCTCCTTCTTCTCCTCCTCGCGGTCCTCCCCGAAGCTACTCCTCCGCCTGTCCTCTCCCTTCTCCTACCTCCGTGCCTCCCTCTCCTCCCTCGCCGCGTTCGCCTCCCATCCCTTCGTCCTCTTCCTCTCCCCGTCTCTCATCCCCCTCCCCGTCCCTACCTCTTCCCTCCCAGTCCGCTCCCTCCCTCCCTCCACGTCACCTCCCTCCGTCCTCCTTCTCGACTTCTTCTACGTCTTTCTTGCCTCCCTCGTCCTCCTTTTCCTTTCCCGTTTCCTCCGGCGCTCCTCCTTCCCGTCCTACCTTCGCCTCCTACACACGTATCTGCGTCCTTCCTTCTCGTCTTCTTCCTCCTCCGCGTCTTCCTCCTCCGCGTCTTCCTCCTCCTCGTCTTCCTCCTCCTTGTGCTAATACGATTGTTCCTTACTGTACTTTGAATTTGCTTATTAATTTATCTGCTTATTGATCCTAGTATTGTTGTTGCACTGCCAGGCAATGAGTAAATGCTGCCTTATCCCTTGTGTAACATAAGACAGTTCTTCTAAATGTGGTTATTTCAGAGGAGGATGTCATGAGATCACAATCACGTGTAAACAGACGTTCATAAACACCTGTACACAGTCACTTATGCCCTCATTTATTCGCCTGCATACCTGTGTGGACAACACACATACATATGAAATCATTTAGACAATGATACAGGCACATAGGAAGTCAAGTCGACAACCAGACAAATAACCAGACAAAAACAAACCACAAGGAAACAATGAAGAGACAATTGCAGAGTCTTTCCACCACCATCCGTCTGACTTGCTTGGTTGGCTTCCCTTTTTCCTGAGAACCCATTACACGTCTCTGTTTTGGGAACGCCACTAAATCAGTCTCTATCTGCCTTGGTGAAGTCATGCGCTAATGGTGAAAGTCGGAAAGCTCTCCATCCAGAAATGTCCAGTCACGCAGGAGGTCTAGGCGGAGCGGTGGGCGCAGATTGCCGAGGTGAAAAAGGAAGGACCTCGAGGTAATTCTGCTTTTAGCGTCTTGTGTCGAGTAAGATGCAATTCTCACATCCATGTCAGGTTTAATGGTGGAAGATACAATGGCAGTGCACGCGAGGCTAATTAAATGGTATTTACAGAATTATTTGATACATCACCAGAAACCGAGACATTTTGTGTGTGGGAAGTATCATCGAAAAATCAATCAAGGGAGTTGTACATCTTAACCGGTAAGAATAGTAGTGTTGAGAAAGATGGATTGCTGTGTCAGCTTACCCATAACTCCCAAGTCGCCAAGTAGAAATATAGAAATGTAGCCTGTCCATGCAGCGACTTGCTTCTTCCTCATTAATGTTTCTGTGCAAACCTCAGCGTGGGCATGCTAGTGCGGCTTCTCGTAATAAAACGTAAAACAAGACAGTTTAGCTGACATGTGTGCAGTGTCCGAGAGCACTGGTGGAGAAAAAAAGCAATAAATAGATAGGACAGTATTTCAGTATTTTACTCCCAAGGAACAATCACCCATAACAAGATGTGTGTGGCAGAGATTGCGCTTGGTTCAATACACGGGGTGTTTATGACTTAGATAACAAGCTGAGAGAAAAACAAAACCGAAAACCGTCTTAATCTAAAAAGCACTTCTTTCAGATTCGGTACTGCACACATGCGCTGCCAACGTTGGTATTCAGTAATTCAGTCATGCAGCCTTTCCAATAATCATGTTGGTACGGCACGTTGTGGCGTCAGTGGGGGTAGACATACAGCCGAGCTGAACTCCAGAAAGTCGCCATCCTTTCACCTTCTGTGTGTGTGTGCGTGTGTGTGTGTGTGTGTGTGTGTGTGTGTGTGTGTGTGTGTGTGTGTGTGTGTGTTTGACATGCGTTTGCGTTCTTGTGTATTTGAGTTAACGCGTGTTTGTGTGCGTGTTAATGTCAACGTGTAGTCCTGCAGCGTTCCATTTCAGCAAGTGGTGTCCACGGACGGGGCACAGAGGACTCCATTGCGAGGCCTGGCAGTCACAGCTGTCTGTCGCGCGGTGCCATAGTCACGGGGCAGTCACAGCTGTCTGTCGCGCGGTGCCATAGTCACGGGGCAGTCACAGCTGTCTGTCGCGCGGTGCCATAGTCACGGGGCAGTCACAGCTGTCTGTCGCGCTGTGCCATAGTCACGGGGCAGTCACAGCTGTCTGTCGCGCGGTGCCATAGTCACGGGGCAGTCACAGCTGTCTGTCGCGCGGTGCCATAGTCACGGGGCACAGAGGACTCCATTGCGTGGCCTGGCAGTCACAGCTGTCTGTC
Source organism: Theodoxus fluviatilis (assembly GCA_034096865.1). Classification (NCBI taxonomy): domain Eukaryota; kingdom Metazoa; phylum Mollusca; class Gastropoda; order Cycloneritida; family Neritidae; genus Theodoxus; species Theodoxus fluviatilis. The sequence goes on along the minus strand of JAWQFJ010020388.1, from coordinate 6,297 downwards.
GCGCGGTGCCATAGTCACGGGGCAGTCACAGCTGTCTGTCGCGCGGTGCCATAGTCACGGGGCACAGAGGACTCCATTTCGAGGCCTGGCAGTCACAGCTGTCTGTCGCGCGGTGCCATAGTCACGGGGCAGTCACAGCTGTCTGTCGCGCGGTGCCATAGTCACGGACAAAGACCACGGACGAAGCAAAACCGGAAGAACCGTTGCAGGCGCCAGGACGCTGCAGACAAAGAGCTGGTCGATGCAGGTGAAAGAAAGTAATCGCTTTCACAGTGCGGCACCCGCAATGTACACCAGCAACGTCCCGCTGCCTGTGTGTCACGTGACACATCTGCCTGGTCGCTCAGCAGGCATGGTGGACAATGGTGCGGCTGTTGCGTGTGGGTCGACACGCCCCCAGTCTGTGTGCATGTTGGTCCACGGGATGCGTTGTCGTCGTGTGTTGTTTTGGTGATGACACTCTCTGCCGCAGTGACGACTGACTTGTTTAGAGTTGCGTTTCCTCTTCATAGATTCAATCTTTTTCAATGTTGCATGTAATGCAGCGACCACCATATGGTGGTCCATCCGTCTTTGATTGCTGTCTAGCTTTAACGCTCGTTCACCTTTTCTGCCCATCCAGTCATACATATATAACTTCTCCCTCTCTCTGTCTCTCTCTGACCCTCTCTCTCTTTCTCTCATTATCTCTCTCTCTCCTTCTCTCTCTTTCTCTCTCTCTCTTTCTCTCTCTCTATCTCTCTGTGTCTCTCCCTGATTCTTTCTCTCTCTCTGTCTCTCTCTCTGTCTCTCTTTCTGTCTCTGTCTCTCTCTCTCTCTGTCTCTGTCTCTTCTCTCTGGATATATGTATGTCTGTCTGTCACTCTCTGTCTCTGTCTCTCTATGTCTCTATCTGTCTCTCTCTCTATCTCTCTCTCTTTCTCTCTCTGTGTTTGTGTGTCTGTCTGTGTGTCTGTCTGTGTGTCTGTCTCTGTGTCTGTCTGTCTGTGTGTGTGTGTGTGTGTCTGTCTGTCTGTCTCTCTCACACATTCTCTATCTATCGACATCGATCTCTCTCGCTATGTTTCTCTATGTTTCTTTCTCTCTGTCTGTTTTTCTTTATATCTCTCTCTCTTTCTCTCTCTCTGTCTCTCGGTATATATGTCTCTCTTCCCATGTATCTATCTCTGTCTGTCTGTCTCTCTCTGTCTGTCTCTCCCTCTGTTTGCCTCTCTCTGTCTCTCTCTCTCTGTCTCTCTCTCTTTCTCTCTCTCTCTCTTTCTCTCTCTCTCTCTGTCTCTCTATGTTTCCCTGTCTCTCTTTGTCTGTCATTCGGTATGTTTCTCACTCTATGTCTCTCTCTTCTCTCTCTCTCTCTCTCTCTCTCTCTTCTTTATTTGTCTCTTCTGTCTGTCTGTCTGTCTGTCTGTCTGTCAATCTGTCAGTTTGTGTATGTCTGTGTGTGTGTGTGTGTTTGTGTGTATGTCCGTCCGTCCGTCCGTCCCCCCTCCCATCTCTCTCTCTCTCTCTTTCTCTCTCTATCTATCTATCTATCTATCTATCTATCTATCTATCTATCTATCTATCTATCTATCTATCTATCTATCTATCTATCTATCTATCTATCTATCTATCTATCTATCTATCTATCTATCTCTGAATCGTAACGTTAGGGGTTCCACAAGGCTCAATTTTAGGTCCATTGCTCTTCAGCTTGTATATCAATGATCTACCATTGAGTATAACAAATGAAAGTATCAAATGCACTATGTTTGCAGATGACACCATTATCAGCGTAAGCGACAGAAGCATACATTCCATCCAATGCGCCCTGAACGTTACCCTTGATGATTTACAAAAATGGTGTTTATCAAATAGAATGTTATAAACCCCTCAAAAACCAAGTGCATGATCCTAACTACAAGACAAAAACGTCAACGATAACCCTTAACCATCAACTTTATGCTAGAAAATGAAATCATTGAGCAAGTCTCAGAACACAGAATGCTAGGCATTATTGTTGATGAACAACTAACTTGGGAACAACATGTCAATTCCTTATGCAAAACTACTAAGAACATTTTCCTGCTCTCTAAACTGAGGCCGTTTGTCAACACCGGTGCATGCGCAATGTTTTTTCACGCACACATAAATCCCCATATTAATTTTGCATCTGTTGTATGGGATGGCTCCATGGCAGTGCATTTGAACAAGATAAAATCACTGTACAGACGAGCTGCCAAGCTTATTATTTCCAACTCAACATTGTCTACGGATGAAAAGATCAGAAATCTTGGCTTACTACCCTTCCAAAAACACATCGTCCTCAATAAATGCATCCGTATGCACAATATTGATCATTCACGAGCACCGTAGTATCTTACTGATCTCTTCATTCGTCCCCAAACAAGCCATTCACTATCTAGCAACACTTTCATTCTACCACAACCTAGAGTAGACATTTTCAAAGGCAGTATTACATATTCAGGTGTTATGTTTTGGAATACACTCCCATTGCACCTAAGGAACAATACTTCCACGAAGTCTTTTAAAGCATCCATACGTTATTATCTATTCAGATGATCTCACTGTTGTCGCTTGTACATATGACACGTATTTGCTTAAACTTGAAGACTCACTGAACTGACAGTTGTCAAAGGCATCTACAAAAATATTTGTCATTGTTGATCATTATATTCATCTTACCAACTGTTGTACATAGATTAGCTACTGTGTATTTTTTCTTATCTATCCATGTTTTCATTTCTTTATGAGCAAGGACAATTTGTAAGATAGGCAGAAATGCATAGAATTTCATCCTTGATTAATAAAGAATCAATCAATAAAGAATCTCTCTCTCTCTCTCTCTCTCTCTCTCTCTCTCTCTCTCTCTCTCTCTCTCTCTCTCCCCTCCTATTCCGAAATAAACGCGACACCGTACCACATTACGTTTGTTCATACGAGAAATATACAGCTACTTTTGCGCTGAATGGATCAATGGGGGCATTCAGTCGCACTGCAAACACGAACTGTCAAATGCAAACAAGATGTGGAACTCACCACAGCAGGGGCGAAGGAGGCAAACCCTATTTCAAGGGAGATAATCCTTGCGAGGAAACGGCCCACGTCTCCACGCCGAGGTGCAGGAAGCAGCAGCAGCACAAGAGACGGAGGAGCGCGGGTCTGACGTCGTCTGCCTCTTTTCAGCCAGGACAGCGCCACGTCGGACAGCAGCCAATGGGAGGCGTCCACTGCCCAGGACAGACGGAAGCTGTTTGGCACGGCGTCCGCGTTGAGGACCGACTCATGCCATCCCCACCCCAGACAGCCAATCAGATCACGCGAATCCTGGGCAAGGCGAAATGACGTAGCTCGCACTGCGCATGTCCGGTCATCGATCTTTAAGTTGTGTGGTTGGATTTGTACATCTCCTCTCGAATAAGCATTTTTTACGTTTTGATCGAAGGATTTGCTTCACGAAACTGCATGTTTCATGGCTTCTGAGCAAGAACCATGTCATGACTTTCACCACAAAAATGGGAATGAGATGTGAGATGGTCACAGTGACCCAACTTCCGCACTGTCCCGTTCTGCAAACCAGCTGCCTCGGCACTGCCGATGTTGACTCAGATCTTGTTTTACTGTACGTGTGTTTCATGGTGTGACGTGGCTCTCTGCTTTCTACTGACGATATCATTCACACAGGAACAGCGTCTTTCCCTTTGACTGGAGGTTTTGACAACGACAAAAAAAGCAAAATGTCTACTAAGCATCATGGAGTTTGGTTTGCGATTTCTGTATTTCACAGAAACGAACTTGTTGCATGCAACAGGTGCCCAGGCGTTATCATGTGGACCGCTGACTGGAATGTGCACGTGGCGATCGTACGAAAGGTGGCTAAGTGGTCAGCGCGCTTGACCTGCAGTCATTGCGGCTGGCGGGAGCAATGGTCGAAGCTGTGCGGATTCTAGAATTGCATCTTTGAGCATGGTGCCTTACTCACATTGCCTCTCTCCAACCAGGAGTAAAACGGGTACCTGTGAGGGCTGAACTCGAACATTGTGAACGCTAACTTTGGCGAGTATATTCCCAGCTTGATTGCATGATTCTCAGGAGGTTCAGATGGAGCGATAACAAGTGGGAACCCGTAAATGTGTACGGTTTGAGCCCCCATCAATGAGGTGGAAAGTTGCAGTATAAAAAGATCACCTTTCACTTTCAGCGGCTCGTATCCAGCACATGTGTACCAGTCATGAGTGTTGCAGAGAGATGCAAACAGCGGAAAACGACCACAACCAACCGACAGCTGCTTGTTGGTAACAACGAGTGAAACCGTGTTGGGTGTGAGGAGAGATGAGTTTCGGGGACCTCAGGTGGAAACTGCTTGTCTTCGTGCCAGGCGTGCGCTGCCATGACAGCAGTGACGTTGTGCTGCCGTGACAGCAGTGACGTTGTGCTGCCATTACAGATGTGACGTTGTGCTGCCATGATAGCAGTGACGTTGTGCTGCCATGACAGCAGTGCTACCACCGCGGTCGCCCCCTCTGGTGGTGGTGATGCCTTCACAGACCTACGCCTCCCTCTGCAGGTGTCGGCCGTGAGAATAGTGACAAGATAATGTAGCGCTGTCAAAACTGGATGTTCATTTTGAAACACCACATGTAATGCAAACGGAGATAATTGTTTTACTCGTCGACATTTTTTCTCATCGTATTATTTTTTTCTTTCGTTTTGCAATGCGGACATGTATTTGTCCTGATCATGGAATATCAGCACGGCGTGAAATGTGTCAAAATGCACACACACACACACACACACACACACACACACACACACACACACACACACACACAACAATGTAGTCTCGTTAGTTTCAAAACAAATGTTCATCTGAAATATTTGCATTTATGATGTTGCGACAGAACAAAAAGCAGTCATCATGAAACATCTGGCAACTTTCTATCACACGCCGCCCCCTTGGTCGACAAAAACAATTCCAGTCCTGCGTTGTACGGAAAGTGCGCCACTGCGTTTTTCATTTTCCAACGACTGAAGTCCTACATTATACGTCGCTGTCATTACCAACATTACACGAATTTAAAATTTTTTTTTTTTAAGTTTGCCTTTTCACTAGCATTGTCTTTACACAGGCATCCTGGTGGTGCGGTAAAAGATGGTCTCTCTATCATATCTGTGTGACCGTCCCAAGCAGCAGCGAGGACGAAGAGGAGGTTACTTGATTATGTTGCTCAACACAAACGGTCCTTTGCCGGAGAGTCTTCAAAAAACCTTGGAGCATCTGTCCGTTTCATGTAGTGTAAGCAGAGAGTTGCCATTCCCAGTGGACAAGACTCGCACCGTCAAGTCCTCTGTGTGGCTCCACTGACCTCCAGCAGACAGGCAGCCCTGCCCAGATATGCTGATATGCTGGTATCAGTCTCAAAGGTTGTATGGGAAAAGTCACTTCTCTCGATCACAATCGCGAGAGCGTCCTTCTCACTTTCTTACGCGACGTCAGGTACACGCGTTCCGTGTTTGAGGGCGGTCTCTCACGCCACAGATCACCTCCGCGAGAAACGCAAAGTGGACCATAGAGATGTCTCGCCACAACACGTTTAGCTAAATTTGTGTTGGCTTCCCCAAGCATGACACATTGCTGAATGACGACAACTCCCCAGTAGGGTGTGATTGCACTAACGTAACACTCTGTCTTCGCTACAGCAATGGCTCGCTTGGTTTCACACTGCAAACAACATGTCTTTACGATGCATATATAGCCATTCGTTTCATCAACCATTCATTTGCGCATCCTCGTCAAGACGCGCACAGGCTGAACGTATTGAGGTAGAGATCCTAAAAGGCAGACACGTAAAGAGTAAAAAAGCACCTGACAGACAGACACAGAGACAGACAGACACAGACAAATACAAAACAGACAGACAGACAGACAGACAGACAGATTGACAGACAGACAGACAGACAGACAGACAGACAGACAGGCAGGCACGCAGGCAGGCAGGAAGGCAGACAGACAGACAGGCAGACAGACAGACAGACAGACAGACAGACAGACAGACAGACAGACAGACAGACAGACAGACAGACAGACAGACAGACAGACAGACAGACAGACAGACAGACAGACAGACAGACAAACATACTTACAGACAGACAGACAGACAGACAGACAGACAGACAGACAGACAGACAGACAGACAGACAGACAGACAGACAGACAGACAGACAGACAGACAGGCAGGCAGGCATGCAGGATGGCAGGCAGACAGACAGGCAGGTAGACAGGCAGACACGCAGGTT
>JAWQFJ010020387.1:0-11622 GCA_034096865.1 Theodoxus fluviatilis | reverse complement strand
GCTTCCAGCCAGAGAAGGCTGTTTAGTGACTTAACTATAACGTTCTTGAGAGCTCGATCAGGTCATGAACAAATCATTTCTGTGCTACACCAGTGCAGGCTGCTGCATCAAAGGCTGTGCCTAAAAAGGTGAAATATACAACTTATGGAAGTGATAGTGGCCTTCAGCCTATTGCAAGGCCATCAGCAGTTGATCTGGAGGAGCAGTCGAGCTGGCAGCTCAGTCACCAGCAGTTGGTCTGGAGGAGCAGTCGAGCTGGCAGCTCAGTCACCAGCATTTGGTCTGGAGGAGCAGTCGAGCTGGCAGCTCAGTCACCAGCAGTTGATCTGGAGGAGCAGTCGAGCTGGCAGCTCAGTCACCAGCAGTTGGTCTGGAGGAGCAGTCGAGCTGGCAGCTCAGTCACCAGCAGTTGATCTGGAGGAGCAGCCAAGCTGGCAGCTCAGTCACCAGCATTTGGTCTGGAGGAGCAGTCGAGCTGGCAGCTCAGTCACCAGCAGTTGGTCTGGAGGAGCAGTCGAGCTGGCAGCTCAGTCACCAGCAGTTGGTCTGGAGGAGCAGTCGAGCTGGCAGCTCAGTCACCAGCAGTTGATCTGGAGGAGCAGTCGAGCTGGCAGCTCAGTCACCAGCAGTTGGTCTGGAGGAGCAGTCGAGCTGGCAGCTCAGTCACCAGCATTTGGTCTGGAGGAGCAGTCGAGCTGGCAGCTCAGTCACCAGCAGTTGATCTGGAGGAGCAGTCGAGCTGGCAGCTCAGTCACCAGCAGTTGGTCTGGAGGAGCAGTCGAGCTGGCAGCTCAGTCACCAGCAGTTGATCTGGAGGAGCAGCCAAGCTGGCAGCTCAGTCACCAGCATTTGGTCTGGAGGAGCAGTCGAGCTGGCAGCTCAGTCACCAGCAGTTGGTCTGGAGGAGCAGTCGAGCTGGCAGCTCAGTCACCAGCAGTTGGTCTGGAGGAGCAGTCGAGCTGGCAGCTCAGTCACCAGCAGTTGATCTGGAGGAGCAGTCGAGCTGGCAGCTCAGTCACCAGCAGTTGATCTGGAGGAGCAGTGGAGCTGGCAGCTCAGTCACCAGCATTTGGTCTGGAGGAGCAGTCGAGCTGGCAGCTCAGTCACCAGCAGTTGATCTGGAGGAGCAGTCGAGCTGGCAGCTCAGTCACCAGCAGTTGGCTGTGTGGGTCGCAGACCGAGGTGATGCACATCACATGAATGGAAACTTTTTCTTTCTACTCTGCTCAACTGGCTGTTCTAAACAGTTTGCTGTCTTGCAGTCGTCATTGTAGTGTAACACCAGGACTATGATAAGCTTGCCAAAAATAATCAGAAAGGGTTTCCATTTTTGTTTTAATGTAAAAGATGGATGTAATCATATGCACTGCCCAGTCTGTCAGTTCCTGTATGAACTATTTTTCTAAACCCAGACACTGCCTGCCTTTTTACTCAGATTTTCCTTGAAACGTTGGGGGTCAGAATAGACCCACCGCGTCTCTCTATGCAATTTGTAAGAGCCGAGTAACTAGGGACGTATTGTGACTTGGTTAGCATTTACTCTAAACTATTCTTGTTTTTCGTTCTCAGTGGCCTTACATAGTCTACAAAGGTGGATAGACCATAAAACTCCACCCATTCATTCATTATCCCAGTTTACATCAATCACTTAAAGAAAAAGACTAGAAACACCTTTTTGATTGTCTGTGACTGGTATATCATAGCCTAGGAAATTTGCCTCTTGGACGCGTCATTGCCAGTGTCCATCTTGAAGGTTTCTAGCCAACCCACTAAGTGTCTGTCTAGTGAGGCTCCCATTGCAATTCCTACAAGGCAAACAAAGACTTGCTCTGGCACTAACCATTCTAGTGATGTCCATGACCAATGGCCTTATAGAAGCTATAAAGGCTAATAGAAAACCCCATCATCATCATCATCATCATCATCATCATCATCATCATCATCAACGTCATCATCATCATCATCATCATCATCAACGTCATCATCATCAACGTCATCAGCATCATCATTATCTTCTTCTTTGGTGAGGCACCATGTAGCCATCTGTCATAACTTCTCTAAATGACAGAATTGCATGGAATGAGGAGGTAGTCATATCAAACAGTATTGTTGTAATTATCCTTATTTTGCCTATTGCTTTGTTTTGTTTGTTGTAGTTTAATTACAACTTTTTCAATGTTATCACCATTTGTGATTCATCACCTAATCAAAATCTGACACATAATTTTAACTGACACTGTTATTGCTAATCTCATGTATTAGTTCTTCTCAGCTCAGAATAACTCTGCTTGAATCAGAATGACCACACCTAAAGATATTATGTGATTTTTGTAATAAGCAATAATTTGTTTTGATACTTGTTGCAATAGTATACACCTTGTCTTGATATATATTTGCTGGCCTGTTTTGCTTTGCACTGACTTTGCAATATTTTGGTTTGATACTTGTTGCAATATTATACACCTTGTCTTGATATATATATTTGCTGGCCTGTTTTGCTTTGCACTGACTTTGCCAGTGTCAGTGATAAATCTCTGTATTTTGTGGTGTGCAGTCAGATGAATCAGATCTATACCTCCAGTTTTTTTACAGTCGGTAATGTGAGGGTTTTTTACATTTTTATTTCTCTCTCTCTCTCTCTCTCTCTCTCTCTCTCTCTCTCTCTCTCTCTCTCTCTCTCACACACACACACACACACACACACACACACACACACACACACACACCACCCACCACCTCCCCCACCCCAAGTTATTTCAACAATCATGAATACAAGGAAGAGAAACAGACACACTCACACACACAGAGGCACCCACACATAAATACAAGCACCCATGCACATGCACACACACACACACACACACACACACACACACACACACACACACACACACACAAAACTACACACACACACACACTAAAACTAAACCTTCCACTACCTGCACCAAAACCATACCACCCATGGCTGTAACAATGAGCCTCTTGGGGACTGTTTAGTTTTGCCACATCCGCAGTAATTGATAGCCTAGTTTTCCTGTCACTGAGGGGACAAGATGTAGGTCAGACACTGCCCAGTGGCTTTCCCTCTTTCTTTCCTAGTGATGAGAGCGTCAGAATGAATAATTTTCTTCATGTTTGGCTCACCCGTACTCCTCATTCATAGTTTTTCTTGCCTGACTGTTTGGAGGGTCCGCACTTAGTGTTTTACTGCTCCAGTGGAAGACAACAGAATGCAATTTAGAGAAATTTAGACTTCATGTCTTGGAGTGTAATGATGCAGAGTGAGTGCACTCCTGCAGGCGAGCTTATGAACAATGTGGGGGGGGGAGGAGCACACAGAGACAATTCATTTTGAGAGACTCAATTCACTGTGTAGAGTGTGTGGAGAAAGATCAAAGAGACAACGTGACAGTTTTCCTGTGAGACTGTGCAAGGACTATGCTACAGATCTTCAAAATATTCATGGAATTACTGTGAATACTACATCCTCTTGCATATAGCATAAAAATGGAGCTTCAGTTTATCATTAGACGTTCCTGTCATTTGCTCCTGCAGAATACTTGTAACAGTTAAGCCTACTCGGTGTACAAAGATGTTATTTTGAAACCCTGTTTCATGTCGGAATATCAACGTCATTGATAAGAAGAGTACTCGATGTACTTTCCTGAAAGTTGCAAATGCAACTGTTCTCGCTGAAGAAACAAACAAAAGGACAAAAACTCAATGTTGATATGTGTAATGCCAAGGATTTTTAACTTGTCTGACTACTAAAGGACCGTGAAAAACTTTGATTTCGATGTAAATTACACAGTCCATTTCCTAAGTTTCCCTGTGTTGATACTCCCCTCCAGTGTGCGTAATGGACAGTAGCCTGGAAAATTACATCCTCATGGTCTTCAAGGAATTCTAAATGATAGGTAGGTAAGCGACACCACTGCATGACTTATTGACAGATTCATTGCGCGAAGTAGCTTTACTTAAAAAATAGCATGTTTTCTGCATAGGTTGTCAAAATTAATGAATTTTTCCCTTCAGGTCAAATATCATCACTGCAAAGTGTTGTAACTCATGACACAAAAGTAGCATGCAGCAGTCCATCATCAATGCTGCATATACTTTATTTGATATCATTTGAAAGAGTATTCTTCGGGCTATAGAATGATCCCATCAGAAGCTTAAAGCGCCAGCTGAAATCGGGGGGGGGGGGGGGGGGGGGGGGGGGGGGGCAAGAGATAGGGCTCTGTATCAGGTTGCCACGGCAGGCAGATAATTCCCAGCCAGGCCTCCCAACTAAAAAGGTTGCTCTGGTACAGCCGTACACCCCTTAAGAAAATATATGTAGAGTTTTATCATTTAAAAAAAACACACTTTATCCGGTCAACACCAAGAAAAAATGTCATTTGTAATCATATATTTATCATTCCTGCACCTTTAAAAAGCTCATTCTCGTATCATGTTAAATAAATGCATATCTCAAAGTTGCAAAAAGGTCATGAAAGATTTATTTTGCAGGGTGCAGTCACATTCGTTGGGGGAAAAATGTATGCGACTGCTGTTCATGTTGCTGCGTTCATGGCTCAATGTGTCTGGCAGATGTAACAGTGACTAGTGCCTGTCAGAGCAGCTAGAGATGGGAACTGCCAGGATGTGTTGGACAAAAAAATGTATATATTATAATCTCAGAGAACACGTGAACTTTGGCACTTTATACATGCTGCGTGTAGTTATTTCTAAGAGGCAGCAAAACCACTATGTTGACAACTGCCATTGCAGTAATGAATAAGGATTTATGGGATGTTGGCATTAGTCGAAACATACTTTTCTTGTGCAGCATCCCCATCTAGGATTTTAGGGGGTATCTGCATTGGCTTAAACGGAATTTACTTTTGAATTAAAATAATGCACTGCTAGATACCTTATGTTGCACAGCCACGAGAAATTCAGCAATAATGCTATGGCTTTTCCCCCAAGAAAAGCCATATAAATAACATGACAGAGAGGAGGTGTATGCCTGCACAATTACTGGCATGTACATATATGTACATAGATGCTCTTCTAAGAGTTTACTCTGGGTTTGATGTGTGCTTCTTGCAGTTGTATAGTTCCCCTGGGTCGTCATAGTTCATAGCACCTTCCTGCAGTGTCTGGAGATGCTGCAGTCTCAGGTTGAGTTTCAGTGTGCATATTTCTTTTGCGTTCATCTCGTTCACTTCAGATGGGACACCAGGCCTAGACTGGCTTGCTCTCTATTGCTGTTGGAACAACGTCCTTTCCATGTGGAGCAGTTCCCAAGGAAAGAGCTGTTCAGAGGATGCAACCACCAAACCCCCACCCCCACCCACCCACCCCCCAAAAAATATATATATATGATCAAAATGTTTGTTTTTATAACATTTATTATTTTTGCCTCCCACAATCATGACTATGAATTGGGGGTGGGGGGTCATCAAATTGTTTTCACAAAACTTGGTCATCTCAGTTTTACCATGGGTTTGCTTAGAATGTGCTCAAAAGCACCGAGTGTTGGAAAATGTTGGCTCATGGCATTGCTCAGGTTTAAGAGTGGTCTTACATGAAATTTACCCCAGTATCACTTGGAATCAAACCTGTAGTGCTGTCCCCTGCTTGGCATTAAGTGTGATCAACTTCTATCTGCTTGATATACGCTTTTCTCCCCTACTTCCTTCAAGCCTTGGAGTCGCTGTTATGCCACGAGACATTAAGCACCGTGGAATAAATATTCACTCGGGCATGCAGAGACTTGTCAATAATAGACGTTATTGGAATGAAGCTGGCATTGAGTTGTTTCCTTTCAATTTTCCCCCTGTGGGTTCGGGGTAAGAATTGACTCACTGCGTCTCCCTACGCGATTCGTAAGAGGCAAATAACAAGGGACACCGTGACTTGAATAGCGTTTGCTCTAAACTGTTCTAGTGAATTTCGTGCTTACTGGCCTTATATAGCCTACAAAGGCTGATAGGCCATAGAACACCATCAATCCAATTCAATCCTTTTCAATTTCGACATTGAGAAATGGAAGTGCTGCATGAATGTGCAATGCATTATGTCAACGGGTGGGATTTGCCGCTTTAATACATGGAAATTACACGCAGAAAGGCATTATGATGATAATGTTATGTTCAAAAAAGGCAGATCCCGTTAGAAATGAAATGCATGACTTGCTGCAGTAGACTGTTGAATGCCCTATTTGATTCGCATGACAGATTTCTCGATCCACAATGGAATCACTGTGTGTCTTTGAGAACATTTTTCCTGCTCTCAACTATCAATGTCAGTCAGAAGCGTTCTCTCAAACGGCTCATATTTTCTGCTTGTGAAAAGCCTGATTTATTGGCCCGGGCTGGGCTGGAACCCAGCAAGCCAGACAGGGGGTGCAGGGGGGGGGGTGGTTTGGGGGGGTGCATGGGTGGATGAATGGTATAGTCGGGGTGTTGTTTGCCACAGGGCGCATTGCACTGTAGTCTAGCACCAACTGCACACCACTGACATTTTTATTGACCTTGCAGAAGTGACAGGTGAGTTAAATTTATGTCTTTGCTTTTAGTAAAGTATGTCGTGCAGTTGGACCATTGCAAGCTAGTTTACAGCACAGACCTTCTCACGATTTGATCCTCACTTGAATCCTTCAACTTTTTCACTAAGGGGAGGAGAACCATGAGGAAGGTGTTAAGCTCCTAGGGTGCGAGTGCTTTCATGAATGGCGGGAGTCCACTCCTCCATCCACCCGTTTCTCCTTGCCTATCGCCACCATGTAGACTTGTCTATTCTGAACTCTGCCATCAGAACCTCTATTCTCAATCACTCTTGCTATCCCACCTAGCCTTGTGTTTTGTCTTGCTATCCGCCTCCCCAGCCCAGCCCCAACATTGCTTTCCCAACACCCTGCATTGCTGGGAGCAGGTCTTGTCTGTGTCTCTGCCTTTTAGCAAGCAAATAAAGTCGAATTCCGGAAGCAGTGAAACGCTGACTTTTACCCCCTGAACTTGCCTGTTGCATGCTGCTTATATACTGATAGACAAGGTGCAAAGTGTGTCTTTTGAAGAATAATCATGGCTGTTTCAGAAATAACAATGAATGGAGTAGGTTATAAGTGAACCCATCTGGCATTACATACATGTATGTCTTTTGATTTGCTGTTATCTCTGGCATCTCTTTTTCTGTCTTTTTCCCCCCACTAATGTGTGCTGCAGAGTTGTTGTTGTTGCTGTTAAGTAAATAGGCAGTTTTACAGTAGTATTAAACTCCATTCTCAGTGTTGCTAACTATTCAGTCAGTATTAATTGTCAGAAATTGTCATTTTGGGTGGTGGGTAAGTGGGTGGTGTCCTCATCAAAATACATATTGTTCACTGCTAATTTGAGCTGGTGTTTTGTATAGTTTCTCTTTTATATTGTTTCTCTTTGTATTATCTATGTGTGCTTAATTCAACTAATGTGCACACGTTTAGTTGAACACTAAATTTTTCCCCAAATATAAACTTCCTTGTCTTGAAAACTGGCCTAGAAACAACATATTTATACTAAGACCACACCAGCTCCTGACATTCTGCAAATTACCATCATACTAAAGAATCTGTGGCTCAGTCAGAATATCTTACAAGTACAACACTCGGTCTACAGAGGAGGGGACCTAGCCCTGCACTGCTAGCTAGGCAGTTACTTGAGTACAAGCTCTACTTGCCAGGAGAACTGCTGGGTGACGGTTTGGTGATTTTTCAGTTTGATTGATAGGGATCTCTGTGTGTGTGTGTGTGTGGGGGGGGGGGGGGGTATTACCTGGGGTTTGCCGAGAGTTGGGCTTCCTGGTTTTCTGTGGGGGGTTTTGAGCGTGGGTGGAGCTCGAGCTGCCATGGTGGTTGGAATGCAGAGTTGGATCTAAAGGATCTGACCCTGTTCTGCTGCCTTCCCGCCCCAACCCCCTTCAAGTGGCCTCTTTTGCTGCTTAAAGTGCCCCTGGCTGAGCTACAGTGGAGAAGACCCTGAATGCCCAGCAGCAAGGGGTTAACGCTGAGGAGGGGCTATGGAGCGACTCTGATCATTGTCTGTCTTGTACTGTGGTATAACCTGACATTATTCAGTAACAAGGGCAGTTGTTGCATGCTGGCTCTAAAGCCCAGCAGCCAGGGGTTTGAGCTGATGAAGAGAGTATCGTGATGCTGTGGTTGTATGTTACACTAGAGAATATCCAGTATTGTCCTTCTTTTCCTGAAGTATTCTCCGACAGTCTTCAGTAAGAAGGGCAGCAGTTGCATTTTTGTCACGCAATGTTAATACGAGCAAATGTCGAGCCAACTGAGCAGATGAAATTTTTAATGTATGGCATCTTCCTCCTGTCTCGTCTACTTCAGTCATCAGTTTATCAGAGAAAATGTACATCAAATAAATATGTCTCAGTAATGTTTAATAGGCATTATTTTGTGTTATTACACTTTTTTGTCAAACTAGTTTGAGGAATGAACTCGAATTCCAGGATTTGCATTTCTGAGAACTGTTATAACTTATGTCGGCTATCCTTTTTGACTCACATGCGAAGCAAAAGTGAGTCTATGTACTGAGCCGTTTCGTCCGTCCGTCCGTCCCGGCGTCCGGGCATCCGGGCGTAAAAAACTTAAACGTTGGATTTTTCTCGGAGACTATTAAGTCTATCAACACCAAATGTAACATGATGGTGTATGATGACAAGGCCTCAAAATACATACATAGTGACTTGACCTTGCTTCAAGGTCAAGGTCACAGGAGCCATAAATGTGGTCTCAAAAACAGTCATTTTTCACATTTTCCCAATTTTCTCCCACGTTATTGAGAATGGCGACCTTAGCTACAAGTGGTATATAGGTCAAAGCAAGCCCTATCTTTTGATACCAGTTTGGTTGACCTTGCTTCAAGGTCAAGGTCACAGGAGCTCTTCAAAGTTGGATTGTATACATATTTTGAAGTGACCTTGACCCTGAACTATGGAAGATAACTGTTTCAAACGTAAAAATTATGTGGGGCACATGTTATACTTTCATCATGAGACACATTTGGTCACATATCATCAAGGTCAAGGTCACTTTGACCCTTATGAAATGTGACCAAAATGGGGTAGTGAACCACTAAAAGTGACTATATCTCATGGTAGAAAGTGCCAATAAGCACCATTGTGCTTCCTATGTCTTGAATTAACAGCTTTGTGTTGCATGACCTTGGATGACCTTGACCTTGGGTCAAGGTCACATGTATTTTGGTATGAAAAATGTGTAAAGCATTTCTTTGTGTATGATGTCGTTGGTAGGTTTAGTTGTTTGACCTTGACCTTGAAGGTCACCTGAAGGTCAAGGTCATATAAAGGTCAAGCTCAAGCATGTGAGTCGTATGGGCTTTGCCCTTCTTGTTTATATCTGTAGTGCCATGTTTACCGGTGCAGTTTTTAAAAAATAATATTTTTTTAAACAGTTGATACGTCATAATTTGCTCAACCCCTTGCAGTCATTTTGAAGTAATGTCATTATTCACTGATGGTTACTATACTTTTTGTGCAAGTAGATGTCCCATAGAAACAAGTTTTAAAACATATATTCAACTTGTTTTTTAATGGCAGGCCTATTCTCATTCTCCAGCCTCTTACTACTACCACTAATCTGTGTCAATATGTTGGGGCTGTTTTTGCTTTCTTGCTGCTGTTCCTGCAGAGGTTTTTCAAGCTGCAATAAAGGTTTTACTGCTGATTTTTTTTTTTTACCGTATTATGCAATGTTTTTAAAATGTGCTTTTCATTGAAAGACCATTAGGGTCCTGATTGAAATAGTATATAGATTTCAGAAGAGTATGCACTTTTTGAAATATGCATAATTTGTGAAACCAGTCCCACACAGTACTTCAGCATGTGTAACAATGACATTTGTCAATCACCAACTTTCTCTCATCTTTGAATTTTGATGAAACTTTTCTTTGTGGAAGGAAGCCCAAAGTCATGTGGCTTTAGCCTTGAAGCCAAGTTTTGCAAACTCCTGGGTGAAATAATTGCCTGAAACAATGACTACCAACGTTATTTTTGTCCATTTGAAATTGTGTTTTGACAGAAATGTCTCATTTCTGCTGCTCATCATGTGACACTTCATATAGGCTACATCGAGTGCATTTATTTGATTGCAATTAAGTATGATTCGTGTATGGTATTGTCAGTGTTGTTGTGTTTTCAAACGGCTAATTAATACCAAGAGTAACTAAAATATTTCCATACATCACTCACACTGATGAGGCTGATGATGATGATGATGATGATGATGATGATGATGATGAGGAGGAGGAGGAGGAGGAGGAGGAAGAGCCTATCAGCCTTTACAGCTACGTGAGGCAATTGACCTCCACAATCACAAGAACAGGTGAGAGTAAAAGCAATTCCAGTCTTGAATTCCCCATCTGTTAACCTTTTACGATTGATGGATGGAGCCCTGTAGGCTGTATTAGGCCACAACGTTCATAAAAAAACACCAACTTTCATCAATGTGTGGTAGGTGTGTGGCTGTCGAGCTTGGCAGATGTTATAGCATGGATGAGATGTGGAGAGGACAAGTCGGGCCGGTGACTTTTCAAACTCCTTTATTCGCCTTCTTTACGTGGCAGCGTACAAGGGTACACGACACATACCGTGTCCACTCCCTTCCCTGTTCGCCACCCCGAATCCTCACTGCCTTACTTCTCTCCCCCTCCAACTCTTCTCTGCTCTGGCTCCACCCCTTCGTTCTGAATGGCTCAGACAGTCCCAGAACCTCTGACCAATTAGAGATTCCTTAACTTTCACACTCCAACACAAACAGGTGCCAACCAGAGCCCCAGATGTTTTGATCACAACTCTATTATCCCTCTGATCTGACGGGGCTTGTCCCTTGTGCCCACAGGCACTATCGCTCCTTCTATAAACACTTTGCTCCGGCCAGATGTAGGTATGACCTTTAACCCGTATATCTTCTCTTGGGATTTCTTCCCAGACAGTTGTTGGGAAATTAAAGATTTTTCAAATGTTGAGATGGAGCTAGGCGGAACGCATCTCTTCTCTTTGATGCTCTGACGTAAATTCCTTTACAAAGAACTCCAACTCAATACAACGTGCACGAATGCATACTAGGGATACTGCAAGAAAGGGATCTACTAATAAAATCATGCAATCGATTTCTGTACAACTGGGAGGAGAAGCAGTTTGATTCTCACTACACGTAAAGGAGAAAAGCTAAACGGCTAGCACTGCCCGTACCCCACCACAAATGTATGCAAAATACTTTGTGACAGTGGATTCTAGTACAATTCACTGAACATTTGCATAAATTACATTCAGAATTGTGAAATAGGTTCGAGTTGCACTGCCCATCAGCCCGCATGGGCCATATAGGATCTCTGATCACAAGCAATCATAGGAGCTGCTAGAGCAAGATGTAAGTCTTGATCTCCCTAGCCACATCTCCCACAAAGCACCTAGGGATGCATGAATGGTTGAATCCCAAGGGCCCATCAGCCGTGTAGGCCACACAAGACCCCAACGTAATTCAACGAGAGAGAAATGTAGATGGAAAAGTTTACCTCAAAAGAGGCAAACGAAGAAATATCGAAAAACAACAAAGGCATA
>JAWQFJ010020386.1:0-5000 GCA_034096865.1 Theodoxus fluviatilis | reverse complement strand
TGGCACTCGACTATTGAACAACTTGCTAGGCAAAGCACCATCTAGCGCTCGATGGCACTCGACTATTGAACAACTTGCTAGGCAAAGCACCATCTAGCGCTCGATAGCACTCCACTATTGAACAACTTGCTAGGCAAAGCACCATCGAGCGCTCGATGGCACTCGACTATTGAACAACTTGCTAGGCAAAGCACCATCTAGCGCTCGATAGCACTCGACTATTGAACAACTTGCTAGGCAAAGCACCATCTAGCGCTCGATAGCACTCCACTATTGAACAACTTGCTAGGCAAAGCACCATCTAGCGCTCGATAGCACTCCACTATTGAACAACTTGCTAGGCAAAGCACCATCGAGCGCTCGATAGCACTCGACTATTGAACAACTTGCTAGGCAAAGCACCATCGAGCGCTCGATGGCACTCGACTATTGAACAACTTGCTAGGCAAAGCACCATCGAGCGCTCGATGGCACTCGACTATTGAACAACTTGCTAGGCAAAGCACCATCGAGCGCTCGATAGCACTCGACTATTGAACAACTTGCTAGGCAAAGCACCATCGAGCGCTCGATGGCACTCGACTATTGAACAACTTGCTAGGCAAAGCACCATCGAGCGCTCGATGGCACTCGACTAGTGAACACTTGCTAGGCAAAGCACCATCGAGCGCTCGATGGCACTCGACTATTGAACAACTTGCTAGGCAAAGCACCATCGAGCGCTCGATGGCACTCGACTATTGAACAACTTGCTAGGCAAAGCACCATTGAGCGCTCGATGGCACTCGACTATTGAGCAACTTGCTAGGCAAAGCACCATCGAGCGCTCGATAGCACTCGACTATTGAGCAACTTGCTAGGCAAAGCACCATCGAGCGCTCGATAGCACGCCGTGGAGGCGCTACGCATGTAAATCCAAAATGGCTGCTTTGGGGGAATGGAAGGAAGTTACCACCTAAGTTGTGGGCAATGGTACATACTTCAATCTATGATTAACCCCCAAGCTGTGAGAAAAGCCACAAGACGTTAGATTGATATTGTTCTGGGCCCGTATTCACAACGGCGATTTATCGGCGATTTATTTTAACCCCGATTTATCTCTAAACTCAGACGATTCCAACTGCCTGTTCCGCTCTCCCTTGGCTGGAAACCAGTATATATAGCAAAGCGCAACCTAGGATCCTCTGACGAGCGCACCTTATCTAACCTATCAAGATAACGCGGGGCTAGGGGATAAATCGAGTGTTAAAAAGCTAAATCGCCGTTGCGAATACGGGCCCTAATCTTTTTGAAAGAAACTCTGCTCTAAATAATTGCCTGGCTAGATGTGAGCAAAATTTCACGAAGAAAAACTTTGAAACGTTTGAAAGGAGGTAACTCTATATCTTACACTAGCTCTTTGTTATGTAACCTTCCCTGATGTACGTGTCGAGAAATGCTTGCTTACGCTGTAAGTCGGCACTGTCGTTTTGACATAATTTTCTATTCTAGTGGTATTGAGTCTTGATGCGCAACTGCTGCGTAATGTATCTTATCAGCTTCCTCAAGGAACCACCACTAGGCGGCTGCTGGTTTGCTCATTTGATTAAAAAAAAAAGTCCGCATAAACACCTCGCGACAATGAGAATACATCGCGGAAGCCATCTTGGTTGGTGCTCGGTCACGTAGAGGGCGTGTTTGTTAGGCCCAATATCTCGAGGGCTAGGCATTGCCTACGCTCCTCGCTCATAAGGACGCACTCACCGTGAAGGCGGGAGGCCGAGGAAGCTCAAGATGCCTCTCGCTGTAGAGACCCGGATGAGCCAAAATGGCGGAGACCGTGCCAATTGGGATGCCGCTGATAGACGGCAATGCCTTTAATGTGCTTCTCAGGGTTCGAGAATGGTAAAGTGTACGTACACGGAAGTATTTGCTGTTCGAGTGTTCATTTGTATATTTTGAGAAGTATGTGTATAGGTTACTTCTGGACATACACTGCCGAATTAATTTTTTTCGTTTGCAAACATGCAACACCGTATACGTACGCTCTATGAATTATGTCCCTTGAATTGATCGAAATGTATCGAGGCAAAACATTATGACAAAATATCTACAGTTGAACCCGGGTTGCTTTTTTTTTCGTTGAAGAAGTTGCCGTGCCATTCGATATGACACCATAGTGTGTTCTATCAAGTGAAAAACTGATGTGATATCTGTATCGTCAGTTATTTTGTCAATCGGCAACTTCTTCACTGACTCTCGCGCTAGGGCGCAGTCATGTTTTTCCCCTTGCCAGTTGATGATTGGCCGTTTTTCTAGCTGTAGGAGCGTCTCGCTCTTCCTCCACTAGCCATCGAGGGAGAATCTCAAGATTTTGGGCCCAACAAACGTGCCCGAAGTCGTTCAAGGGTAAAACGTTTGGCTCGCCGAGCGCTCGATAGAGCTATCGGTGTCTTGGACGAACTATCGGTTTGATATGCAACGTCACGATCAGTCACGGACTGCAGCTGTTGTCCACGCGTGCGCCTCAGTCAGTGGCAACCTTCTTTAATGCGAGTGCTATGGACCAACTAGTGGCGCCACACGCAAACATGCAAACGGAAGATTTTATTCAGAATTATCAAATGCGAATGCAGTGTAGAGTTGAGAATATTTATGCATAATTACGAGGTTAGTAAAGAAACCCAAAACTGACTTCTTATCAGCAGAAAGATGAATACTCCGAAATCTTGCGAGGCTAGATACAAAATATTGTTGTACTCACTGTCCCTTTGAAGTTTTCTGTACGATTCCTTCGTCAGACTTTGATCTACCTCAAGATAGCCACAGCGGTAAGCTAAGTATGTGATTCCGTGGCTACGTGAGCAGCGCTTCTTCTGCTGCATCCGTCTACGTCATATGAGGATTCCTTTCTCTTTTTTTACATGGCCCTTTGAGAAGCTTGCCCAGCTACCACGTTATTGCGAGAATATTTTTCCTAAGTGACGTCAAACGTTTTCCAATGCAATCATAAAGTTGAGAGACTTTAATAAACAAGTTGTTGTGGGCAAGGTTAAGAAGAAAATGTGCTGTAAACACTTTATAATGGAAAAATACACCCCCAAAAAGCGCGCATGTAAACTTTAAACTGTACGTCTTATCCAGAGAGAAAAGAAGTACGGGGACTCTTGTCCAACTTCAAAAATTTATTGCAGAGCTTTCGGGGCCAAGTAGGCTCCTTCATCAGTGCAGTGAAAGGCAATGTGCGATCGTGTAAATATAGGCCCTGTGATAACAGTCCACAAAACCTCGAGTGAGTGGGGTATGCGGCACGGGGTACCGGCAGCAATAGCGGCGGCGGGTGAGAACATCGCAACGGGAACGGGGGTGGGGTGATAAAGCAGGGGGGCCGTGGTTCGCAAGTGGGTCTCGGGAAAAAGCGAGTCCGAACTCAAAGTCAGAGGTCGCGAGACATGTAGGGCTGCAGGAACAACCGCACACGCGTAGATAGAGTCACGGGGGCACGTGCAATGCACACGAACGGCATGTCAGGGCAAGGCCACAGGGGGTGAGAGAAACCCAAGAAGCGTGGGGGCACGGGAGTCACTAGTAGTGGCTCATGAACCCTAGGTCACGGTTCAGTCCAGCCTCGTGGGTGCCGAAAAACCCGATGAGCTGCTGCTTGACCACACGTCTCCGTCGTGGGTCTTGCAGGTGACTCCTAGGTCAACCGCAGTGTGGCCTTGCCTGTTGAAGTGCTCTGCAACCGGGAGTGAAGCGTGATTCCTGATTGTGGCCCTGTGTCCATTCATCCGCTGTCTCAGTGTCTGTCCCATCTCACCGATGTACCAGGCATCAGGGCACTCTTTGCGGCATCTGATCAGGTATACCAGATTGGCGGAGCCGCAGGTGTAGTGTCCCCTGAAGTGGTAGGTGGTCTTGTCCTGGGTGATGGTCGAGTCTGAGCAGATGATGTTGCACGTGAGACAGCGAGAGGTGTTGCAGGGTTGCACGTTTCCGGGGCTGGCAGGGCTGAGAGGTGGAAGTTGGCTCCATACCAGTAACCGCCTCAGGTTAGGTGGTTGCGGCACTACCTAGCCCCACAAGATTTCTAGTCTTGGTCCAAGGCAAGAACTAGGCCAAAAGCAACGACCCACAGGTATCCTTGGCCCGAGTCACTGTGCTCGTGTTTCTCGTGCAAATCATGCGACCAATGCACGGCGTGCACGCAGTGTGATTAAGCAAGCGGCTGCGGGAACACAGTAATGACGTCACCATCTCGAAGGCCAGACAGAGGCAGATATCTCGTAGTCGGAAGTGGAGAGAGCAAGATGGCGGCCAGAATGCGAGAAAAATGGAAAAAGATCATTTTTATGGAAATGACAGACGACAGCGACGTTTTTGCAGCTGCTTTCCTGTCAAACGAAGGTTTTGTAGTCAGTAGATATCTTGAGCAATGGGAGAGGACTCGCCAACGAAACAACCCTGACGCCCATGTGGAGAACTATGTGGAGACCGTTGTGCCTCGGTACACAGACTGGCAGTTCAAAGGACATTTTCGCATGTACCCGGACGAATTTGAGGTAGGAACATGCTTCTAATGCTTCTAATGTTTAGACAGAGGATTTTACTTGGTAACATTTACTTCCATGTGTCGCGTGCCTCCCACTAGACAGCCACTGTGACGCTCTCTGCCCCCTCCCCCCTATTCCCCCACCTATTGTAGCGAACGGACTGTGTCAAGGACTTTAATATGATTAACAAACTACGACTTCAGCTACCTTGGAACAAGCGCAACACCCCTTACAGTGCCAAATTAATCACTGATGCTGATTGTGGGCAGTAAAGGAAAGACAATACAAGGCCATGAATGGATATTTTGTGGGCATTTCGGTTATTTCCTAGGACAAAATTCTTATTCCTAATTCGTTGAAAATTCCGTGACCATAATCAGTTAAATATTAAAATGAAAGATAATGTATCACACAAATGATCTTTTGACGAATACACTTGGATGGCTTACTCAGAAATCAGGCTCTCAT
>JAWQFJ010020384.1:20000-24238 GCA_034096865.1 Theodoxus fluviatilis | reverse complement strand
TTTCAGCAAAAGAGAAATTGTGATTTATGTTGAACCTGTCCTCTTATACTTTTTTTTAAGAGTTCAGGCCGACCTACCGAACACCATCCCCACCCACCCCCTCCCCTTGTTGTTTTGTGTGTGTCTGTTGTTACCGTAGACACAACCATTTTTCTTTTGGCCTTAACAATATTCTAGATTTTTTTTTGTAATCAAACTTTCTTCATACTTCGATGCCCTTTTTTTGCCATCACCAACCGATCTTTATTCCTAAAAAATTACGCATACATACCTCTTCTGCTATGTTACCATTGACTGGATTTCTATTCGAATCCTATGACTATGGTGGGCGCTACTATTTCTAGCTTGACCCGTCCGGGTGTGATAACAATGTCTCCGGCCATCGGACTGTTAGATGAATGGATAGGGAAGAAGGTGAGTGAATGGAAGCATGAATGGATGGATAGATGGATGGGAGGATGGATGACTAGATGCAGCATGAGAGGGTGGACGGATGAATGGATGGGGAATGATGGACGATGGATGAATGGATGGATGGATGGATGGATGGATGGATGGATGGATGGATGGATGGATGGATGGATGGATGGATGGATGGATGGATGGATGGATGGATGATGGATGGATGGATGGATGGATGGATGGATGGATGGATGGATGGATGGATGGATGGATGGATGGATGGATGGATGGATGGATGGGTGGGTGAGTGGGTGGGTGGGTGGGTGAGTGGGTGGGTGGGTGGGTGGATAATGGATGGATGGATGGATGGATGGATGGATGGATGGATGGATGGATGGATGGATGGATGGATGGATGGATGGATGCATGGATGGATGCATGGATGGATGGATGATGGATGAGCGCATAGAGAGAGGGAAGTTGGAATCTGAAGGATGGATAGATGGAGGGAAGGGACAAGGAACCAATGAAATAATTAGTTGGCCTGGCATTATCGGGTTGACAGCAAGCAAACAAACAAACAAACAAACGCAAACAAATAGAAGGAAATATTTATCTGATCCCAAACAGACACATGCGATCTCTATACAGTCTAGTAATAAAAGCAAGGGTAATCGCTCTTAACTCAGGAAATGAGTATAAGCATATTTATATCACCTGACGCCACTTTAAAAATATATATGTATATAACACATGCCGTTATACATGAACATCAGGGCCGGATCAAAGTTTTTTGAGGGGGGGTGCTTAAAATTGTTTTAGGGTCTTCTCATCGAAGTGGCGAAGCCACGAGTGCGTGCCTGCGAAGCAGGCACGCCCCTCTAGGGGGGTCCGGGGGCATGCCCCCCCGGAAAATTTTGAGAAAAATGGTGCAAATCTGTGCAATCTGGCAGTGCGGTCATTTCCAAGAGTTTTTGTTTGGTCACAGATTCTTCCTGTCTCTGCCCGGGTTTGATTTGTCTGTGCGAGTAGCAAAAGGAAGGCATCTTAATTATAGCAGCACCCCCCCCCCCCCCCCCTCCCTCCCCAGCTACCTTGGCTGCCAAGTAGAGTGTGCTTATACCAAGTGGAGAGTAGTACAGCATCTGGGCCCAGCATCTTTTGGCCCCCCCCCCCCCCCCCCCCCCTCCTTCCCAAGCTTTTTACTAACTATACTGTCTCTGCTACCAAGCAAAGTGTGCCGATATCCGATGAGGTGGGAAGTAGATCAACATATTTGAGCAACCACCCCCCCCCCCCTCCCTCCTTCCCCCAACTCCCGGCTGCCACGGAGGTTGTTTTTTTTTTGTTTTTTTTTTTTGGGGGGGGGTGCTCGAGCACCCCCAGCACCCCCCCTAGATCCGGCCCTGAACATGGAATATCCGGTTGTGCTCAACGAAAAATGAAACGCTGAGTCTTCTACTACTGCAGCAGGGCAGCGAATACAAGGCTGTTTCACAGGGAACTATACTATGTCGCGTTGTGCGCCCCGCGCCTTGTGCGAGTGTGGCGTAGCGGCGCGCGACGAGCTTGGACACGCCAAGTAGCGTCCCTGGATAATATGGCGTCTATCTTCTGCAAGATCGCAATCCAGACTTTCTGAGCTCGACGTTTTCTCCAAAAAGATTTGGCTGTGACACCATCGGTAAGTCTGTGTCGTGTGTGTGTGTCTGCCTCGACTGCTTTGTCCCCTTGGGCGAGAGCGTCTGCTGTCGACCGGTCCCTTGGTACTGACTGTTTGTTGTGGTTTTTGGCAGAGAGCCCGCAGAGCTGAGTCAGATTAACAAGGGTGGATATATACCGAGGTACCCGACCAGCCAAGCAGACACATGGACGGAGCGAATCGTAAGTTTGGTTCAGTCTGTAAGTGCTGATGGAGCGACTAGATTTTAAGCGAACACATCAAAATCTGTAGGACTTGATCACTGGAAAGTGCATTGTTTTCTGACCGAACCATTTTAACGCTGGACGGAGATTTTTCCTCTTGGTGCCTGTTTTTGGATCTTGCGTACCCGTATATAAACACAGGAAGATCGACCATTATCAGTTTCACGTGGTCGACAGAGCACTAGCTCCAGGAATCATCGCAAAAGCGCTTGGTCCATACAATTTTAAGGTAAGTAAACATCAGCGAGACGTGGTATATTCTGGCTTGTTATACATCAGTACCTTATTTTATCAACCCAATGATTTCAAAATATATATTTCTGATAGGCTAGATCGATTTGTCCGATACGTTCATACCATTATTGTCACTCTTGTTAAGTATCTTGAAGGTGGAAGGAGGTTATAAACCATGCGAGTGAGAGGGGGGAAAGTCATTGTCATATATGTTAGTTCTTTTTCCGACATAATGAGATAATCTTGTGCAAAAGCTTTCACTCGAAAAATAGCAACAATACAAAACGTGGCAACAAAGTGTTGCTATTGTCAACACGCACAATGAAATAATTGCCGTGACTGCGACAGTTGTTTTATGTAGATCTATATCCGGAGTTTGTAACGTTCCAGGTTAGCTTGGAAATTATTCGTGCCGATTTTTTAAACTTCGAAATGATATACATGTATGTCGCTGTGTTGTGTCTGTTGATGCCAATGTTATACATTCGGTGATACCATTTACGTTTTGGGAGTATTGCAGTGAGTCTACTCTAAGAATAACTTTAGTTTAATTAAAGTTTTACTACTATGAAGTTTCTGGCAACTCTCTTGTCCTGTTAGATTTCAGTAATTCATTTCCGTGTAGTGGTAGAAGATCTGTTTATAGGCATTTTTCCTTACGTCAACCAGCACACAGCAACACATAACGCACCACAGGCCCTATAAATACAAATAACTGTATCATTTTAGTACGGTGCCGTTATATTTCAATCACGCCGTGGAGTACCAACAGTGACATCATCATCAATATTTTGGTGTTGTCGAGTGGTGAATCATGCCGTTCACTTTCTAACAATGCTCATTGGCAAAGAGAGTGGGGGTGGGAGGAGAGACGCAAATGTTAACAAAGGATGGGAGGGGAAGGTGGGGGAGGGGGTATGGGTGGGTTGGGGTATGGGTGGGAGAGTGAGAGGAGACTATGGGTAATGAAAGACGATAAAGGAAGAAGGGATTTAAAAGGGTTTGGAGTGGCGTTAAAAGAGGGAGGGAGAGGGGAATCGCGTCAGCTGACCAAAATGGCGATGATCGAAGCAGTGGGGGAAAATGCTGGCTTGCTGCCATCTTTGTCTAAGAGCAAGGCCGTTTGGAGAGTAGTTCACTGACTGCTGGACCGATAGCGCACGCACTGCGTGTTGTGTCTGCCTCTCATGATCGAGTGGATCCGGTATCGATTTTTGTGATTCCGTGTGAAGATACTTTTGCATTGTAGAACAACCACGAGAAAAAAGTAATAATTTGCTCTAAGTTAACCACGTTGTCGTGAAGAGCTGAGAACTGGCTTTTGTTTACATTGATTATTAACAAGCAGGGATAATGCAAAAAGTACATAACGTGCTCGAGTGAGGCCTGGCATGTGTAATTCTTCTTAGCCTGCTAAAGAAACTTTCCCACTGCCCTCTCTCATCTACTTTTTTGTTTCACCTTCTGTTTACATTTCCTCCTCCTCCTCCTCCTTTTCCTCCTTTTCCTCCTTTTTTCCCTCCTCTTCTTCCTCCTCCTCCTCCTCCTCCTCCTCCTCCTCCTCCTCCTCCTCCTCCTCCTCCTCCTCCTCCTCCTCCTCCTCCTCCTCTTCCTCCTCCTTCGTGGATTGGTCGGGTTTGAACGGTTTTAAATTTTCGTCATCAAAAACTGTGTGC
>JAWQFJ010020384.1:0-12500 GCA_034096865.1 Theodoxus fluviatilis | reverse complement strand
TGGTGTGGTATGATGTAGTGTATGTTATGGTTTGGTGTGGTGTGGTATGGTGTGGTGTATGGTTAGATGTATAGTGTGGCATGGTGTGTGGTGTATGGTGTGTTATGGTGTGGTGTGGTGTGGTGTATGGTATGGTGTGGTGTGGTGTGGTGTATGGTATGGTGTGGTGTGATGTATGGTGAGGTGTATGGTGTGGTTTGGTGTAGTATGATGTGCTGTATGGTATGGTACGAGTGGTGTGGTATGGTGTGGTGTATGGTTAGATGTATAGTGTGGCATGGTGTGTGGTGTATGGTGTGTTATGGTGTGTGTAGTGTGGTGTGATGTGGTGTGGAGTATGGTGTGGTGTGGTGTATAGTGTGGTGTGGCGTGGCGTGATGAAATGGCAGTGTGCTGGTGAGGGTGGTGCTGTTTTGGTGCTGGTGATGGTGGTGGTGGCAGTGTATGTGTCGTGTGTGTGTCATGTGTGTGTGTGCGTGCGTGCATGTGCGAGTGTGTATGTGTGCTCATTTTTGGAATGCATGTATTAACTACAGCCTGCATGATGGAATAATTTATCTGCTTACTTAGTTTTCGTCTAACAATGTGACCTCTGATTTTCCTAGCATTGTCTCTTTACTCTGCCGCCTGGCCTCTCTCTCTCTCTCTCTCTCTCTCTCTCTCTCTCTCTCTCTCTCTCTCTCTCTCTCTCTCTTTCTCCAAACTGCTGGCAAATGATACACAAACTGGGATAAATACCAAGTGCTGCTAAATTCCTGTCACTATGTCGCGTAAAAATATTAGATGTGGATACATTCTTCTTGCCTGGCTCGACAGTGTAGTATGTAACCAATTACGTGGTCTGCCTGCAGGCTGCCATCAACGGCCGCTTCATGGAAGTGTGCCAGGTGGTGTCTCAGCTGCAGACCTTGTACGACCAGTTCACAGCTGCTCGTTCCAACTCGGACATCAAGCAGCTGTACACCCTTTCCCAACAAATCAAGGTGAGCTCTAACTGTGGTCTTCCTCTTATGGTCCTACTTTCCCCCCTCTTCCTATATTGTACACTGTCAACTGAATCCGAAACCCTTGTATAACTGTCGTTTGTTTTTGCACTTTATCCTGCGGAGTCTGCAACAGACCAGATTTGCACAAAGAAGGGAGTGAATGGATGGATGAATAATGTTGTACGCCCCATCAGCCTCTATTTACAATATAAAACCATTAACTAAATTAAAAAATTCAAGATAGCTGGGTAGAATAAGAGCAAACTAATTCCTTATTTATTCGCCTACTTACAAACTGCGTAGGGAGACCCGGTGGGTCATTTCTTACCCTCAACCCACAGGGGGATGCGCTAAGAAACCATCTCATGTCATGTCTGTGTTTCTTTCCAGGAGAAGGAGAACGAGTTCAGAGCCACGGCTGAGGGCAACGATGACAACCTTTTCGTCTCTACCACTTTCGAAGTGGCGACAGAGGCGCTCTTCCTGTCCGAACTCAGTGGACTCGGAGAAGTAATTAAGTTTGCCTTTTCTTCACCCTGACGCTAATTTACATTGTCTTTGCCAATCTCCTAGACTAATACACAATACCCCCAAAAATGTTCATGGGTTGTTTTCCTGTTAGCGAAGTTGGGGTTGCATGCAGTGGAGACTCGTAAAAAATTGTCCTCAGCAAATGCTTAGTGTGATATCACAGCAAAATGGCATGCATGACATTACAGCAACCACACAGCGCATAGTGTGTCTGGCTTCGAATATCTTATTATCTTATAGACTGACTGATAACTTTTCGAGAGCAAAGAAGTGGAAGCACACGATACATGCTCCGATACTTACGAATGAATGTCACTCCAGCTCTGAACGTTCTCGAACTATGATCTTTTTAATTTAGTCATTTTATCCTACGAATATTCTCATGGTTCTTACCTCACACTTTGTGGTTATACATGTATTATTATGATCGATATTTGGTCTGGTGGTCAATGGTAGCAAGTCGTTTCGCCCTATGAATATTCTATTAGTCCTTATCTCATACAAGACGTGTTTTGTTTGTTTTGTTTTGTCAGTATTTCGTCTGGTGGTCGATTGACGCAAGTCGTTTCGTCCTACAAATTTCGATTAGTCCTTATCTCACGCAATACATGGTTATCTTGCTTCGGTCAGAATTTGGTCTGGTGGTTGATCATTTCGTCCTATGAATATTTTATTAGTCCTTATATTGTTTTAGTCAGTATTTGGCCTGTTGGTTGATGGTAGCAAATTCACCCTCCTGACCCTGGATCCCTGGATAAAGAACTCAAATCTTGTTGCTCAGTTGTTTTTCATCATACCTCATTCCAGCCTTCTCTTGCTTCCTCAGATCTCCAGCAAGCCTGACACAGAGCTCAAGCAACCCGTGCCAGCTCACGAGCTGGCTGTCCTCGAGCGAGAGGAACGCCAGGAGCGAGAGCGCGCGCGCGAGCGGGAACGGATGTATGTGGCGGTGGCCTCGCAGGACACCGATGACCTGATGATGGTTGAGGAAGACAACGATGACCACGTCGACGACGACGATGACGACGACGTCGGCTCAGATGTGATGCAGCTGCTGGCGGCGCGAATCCTGGAGCGTCATCAGATGGCCCAGATGGAGGCAGACGGCGGCGACGCGGACCGCGATGAAGACACTTCCCAGCCCACGCGCCTGCGTCCAAATCTGTTCTTCCCGCGCCAGAGCTCTGTTCGAGTGAGACGCCCTGGTCACGAGAACCACACCCGCCACGGCCGTGACCACACGCCCGTCTACATGGTGGACACCATGGACAGGGAGCGAGGCCGAGACAGCCGCGAAGGCAGGGAAGGTCGGGACCCCAGTTCCGGCAGGGGCGCCTCCTCAGCACCTTCATCGTCCTCTTCCTCGAACCGGGCTCGCTCTCGCCAAGCCCCTGCTCTGCGCGTGGTGCGCCATCACCCCAGCGCAGGCTCCATGCCCACAAGCTACGCAGCCCTGGCAGGCAGCTACCAAGGGGATGACGCATCGTAGTGACCAGGCCGGCCTGTCACTGTCTCCTCCCCTACCCCGCCTCAGGCAAGCCTGCGTGGAGAGGCCTTCGAGAAATGCTTCGTACTTGATGGCTCTCGATCGCCATCTCGTCCACTGAGTCCCAAAAGCTGCTGCCTTCGTACTGAAGGTCTTCGATCATTCGTTAGGTCGTTTTCGCCTTTGGTCATAGCTGCTAGAAGACGATGTTGCTACTCTTCATCCTCTACTTCATCGCTGGAGACAATGCCAAAGAAGATTGTCTATAGGTCTACGTCTTTCTTGCTAAGCCATTAAAGTTGCAATCAAGGATAGGTACGAGCAAAATTATTTCACATCACAATTTCCTTTTAAGATGCTAATGCGGTACTGTTCTTTCGCCCTATACATCTTCTGAACGAAGGCGACAGAAGGATTAATATTGATGGGGGACTTGCAGTTCATTCCGGTAGCATCTCTAAAGACTTTGAAACTGAATAACTTCATCTCCAAGAAAATTAGAGCAGAGTGGTGTAAAAAAAGTGATAATTTGCAGTAGCCTCGCTTGACTTTGATGGACATACAGTCCATAGAGTAGTATAAAATTACGTGAAAAAACGTGATATGTGCATTGAACCAAAGATACTAACTGTTTGATAGTGTCTTTGATTGGAATAGACTATTTTTACTAGAGATTCATCTAAAGTCGCCATGTTGAACGGTACCAGTTTTTTTTTTGAATGTAAACCAATACCCAAGAGTGCTTGAAATATTTACGTGTGTTTGTTCGCGAATATGTGTGCAGGCAACAGACAAAACGGCGAACGATTGATGGCATTTTCTATTTAATGTGTGCATTTGTGCTCTTTCCACGATATAGACGTGTGGGGAGTTTGTTTGGTGTAGGATTTTTTTTCACCAGTCAACAGTGTCTGCTATCTTATGAGTGATGTTGGCGAGATTTGGTTTTGGAGTTTCAAACAAGGGCGAGAGATTTTCTTGTCTCCCACAGACATCAACCTCGTAATCTAGTCTGAGCTACCAAGTGTACTTACATGGAACTGGAGCGACACAGCAGTGCGCAACCATTAACTGAGATCAAAGACTGTTTATGTCTTTGCTGAGATCAGATGTAGTGATATCAGAAACCAGCACTCTCTACATTATTGTAGAGGTTATGTATTTTAAAATCATCCTTTTGACTTGGGGTGCGTGGTATTACTAGAGAACGATTTTGCATTTGTTTACTTATTAGGGCATAAAACACGATGATTTCTTTCAAGTTGTGGCTCATTAATCCGTGTTCACTGACAGTGTTGCTTGGTGTATTGGCGTCTCCATAAACACATTACACTTTAGATGCTTTTAAGTGTAAATGAATCTCGTCATCTGTGATGAAACTTAGAAATGAGCATGAAATTATACCTTTTCAATGATTTGCTTTTAATGTGCATTGTAAAAATTCCGAGACATGCCCAAAATTTACACTGTTATTTTTAAAGAAAAACAAAAACAACCTGCTGATTGTTTGCTGCATACATTGGTTGCTTTACCTTTCGATCAAATGCTTGCTCAAACTCAAAAACTTTGCTACGCTTGGGTTTTGTTTATTTCTTTCGTGTCCTCTTCAGTGAATGCAGATGTTTGTTTGATGCGAAGAATGATCTAAGCAAACTGCATTGTTGGATTCCGTAGTGAATTCTCTGAATAAAGGTCATGAAATCTACTCGTTCTGTTGCAAAATCGTCTGAAAATCTTGATAGTTTAGAATTCTCAAGGTAAACCGACGCATTTCACATCTCCCCTCCATTTCCTCCTCCCCCCCCCCTCCCCCCCCCCCCCCCCCCCCCAGCGTACACTCACAATGTGTGTGTGTGTGTGTGTGTGTGTGTGAGATTGAGTGTGTGTGTGTGTGTGTGTGTGTGTGTGTGTGTGTGTGTGTGTGTGTGTGTGTGTGTGTGTGTGTGTGTGTGTGTGTGAGCGTGAGAGAGAGAGAGAGAGAGAGAGAGAGAGAGAGAGAGAGAGAGAGAGAGAGAGAGAGCAAAGAACACACGATGGTCAATCATGGAGAAGGGGAAGGCACATTGTTGTTGTGGTGGCTTGCTGTGGTGTCTTGGTGGCGAAAACTGATTTCGTCTTTGGTAATGAAGGGAACAACTACATAACAAAACCAATAGCAATCGAGTTATAGCTGACATTGTGTCGCCCACTCTGTAATTCCTGGTACCCATGCTAAATCTGCCCGACTTGATCTTGCGCCGTCTTGTTGCGAATAATCCTTTGAACTACTTAAAGCACCCTTTCAATCCATTGCATTCCATTATGCCTAAACCTTCCCTTCGTTTCAGTGACGTGTTCCGGTATCCAATAAAATCCGTAAATGTGTGCAATTTATAAGTAGGTATACTTCTCCGTCTCCAAGTGAGCAACAAAACTGTCGTTTGGATAGTTGGCTCCATGTCACCCGTTATCAATGAGGCCTCGCAGAATGTATACATTAGTGTTTGTGCGGTTATATTGAATGGTTTTTGTCATAGATACAAGTGTGTATTTATGATACAAAATTTGTTCAACTACAAATCCCACAAAGGTGGTCTACATATTTACTGGACTGGATAAATGGACGATAGTAGTTATCCTGTATTCAATGGAATGAAACGCTACCGAGATAGTCTAGCCTCACTGATCTGTTTCACAGAGGTATTTGGATTTTATTTCTTTAATTTGTTTGTTTCTGTTTTCATTACAAACGCTCCCTAAGGATTTATAAGATTGGCATCCTTTTGACATTGTGGTTTTTAATGTGCAGTTTATACCTGAACGAAATAATTATATATGGCAACAACAACAACAACAACAACAAGATAACAACAACAACAAGCCCTGATTCATGTAAGCAAGCAGCCAATTTCTGCATTCACATACTCACAAGGTCTCTATGATAACGCACACGCAAGAACACACACTTTGCATTTGTCTTTGAACACTAAAAAATAAACGGATGCCGTGCTCGTGTGTGTGTGTGTGTGTGTGTGTGTGTGCGTGCGTGCGTGCGTGCGTGTGTGTGTGTGTGTGTGTATGTGTGTATGTGTGTGTGTGTGTGTGTGTGTGTGTGTGTGTGTGTGCGTGTGTGTGTGTGGTGTGCGTGTGTGTGCATGCGAGTATATGTGTATGTGTTGTGTTTGTGTAATTGTGTGTGTGTATGTGTGCGCGCGCGCGTGCGTGTGTGTGAGTATATGTTTGTGTTGTGTTTGTGTGTTTGCGTGTGTGTGTCTGTGTGTGTATGTGTGTGTGTGTCTGTGTGTGCGTGCGTGTGTGCGTGTGTGTGCGTGCGTGCGTGCGTGCGTGCGTGCGTGCGTGTGTTGGATAATACTGCGGTTCGTGTGCATATACATGTCGTAGACGTGATCGAAGCTTCGTGAGGTTTTGTACCACCAAACTAACGCACACTTGTGGGACTGCCGGATTCTGCTTCTCCTTGGAATGAAACACAACACAACAAATATAACACATGAAATACAACAAAATTAATACAAAACGGGTGATGCAATGGAATGCAGAACAACACAAGACAATTCAAAACAATACATGTACAAGGCAACACAACTCAATATCTCAAAAGAAAACACAACATATTGTAGTAGTAGGCGTCCGTCAGTCCCGAAGTACCATGGATCCGTCCCGCTGGGTGCCAGTCCTGTCCCGTCGTCAGGGTCTGCTGGTGCTCAGGGTCCGATGCGGGAGTGGCAGTCCAAACTGAACACAATACATGTACAATACAATTTACTATGCACAGCAATACGGAACCACACAGCACAATACATTACAATACAACGCAACACAACACAATACAATACAATATATACAATACATTAAAAACAATTCAATTAACACAATTCAACGCAACACAATACGATACAATGCAACCCGATAAGTACAATACAATTGATACAATGCAAGGCAATACAACACAATCCAAGATATACAATATAATAAATACCATTGATACAATAGAATACGATGCAATACAACACAACACAATGTAATGCAATAGATGCAATGCAATAAATACAATACAGTTCATGCAATGCAATACAATACAATTAATACAATACAATGCCATACCACACAATGCAATGCAATACAATTGATACAGTACAATGTCATAAACACAATGCAATACAACACAACTAATACAATACAATGTCATACAACACAACGCAATGCAATACAATTGATACAGAACAGCGGAGGAAGGGACATCAAACGGCTTTGCCTGTGTGGTATATTCATTACAAACTTTGTCTTCCGTTGAAAGAAGTTCTTTACGGTCCCAGATTTTAAAAAAGACATTACATTGACAACTACAACAACAATAACAACAAGAACAACAACGACTATCACCACGACAACAAACTCCTGAAGTGTCGCATATACTCATCTTCCAGTTATGCCATAGCGCATACATATGCTAACACATACACACACACGCGCAGAGAGAGAGAGAGAGAGAGAGAGAGAGAGAGAGAGAGACAGACAGAGAGACAGAGAGACAGAGACAGAGAGAGACAGAGAGAGAGAGAGAACAGAGAGAGAGAGAATGAACGAACGAACTTTGTTTATTGTTAGGCCTCCGGCCCATCACAATTAGATTATACATAGTATGCTTCATCGGCCATTGCAATACAAACTGCCTCCTTTCATCTTTTAAATGCATAATATAAATACACTAGATGGTTTACCCGTCTCCACCTTTTCCTGTTCTCGTCTCCACCTGTTCCCGTCTTCACCTTTTCCCGTCTCCACCTTTTTCCGTCTCCACCTTTTCCCGTCTCCACCTTTTTCCGTGTCCACCTTTTCCCGTCTCCACCTTTTTTCGTCTCCACCTTTTTCCATCTCCACCTTTTCCCGTCTCCACCTTTTCCCATCTCCACCTTTTCCCATCTCCACCTTTTCCCGTCTCCACCTTTTCCTGTCTCCACCTTTTCCATTTCCCTCTCCCCCTAAATAACCATACCGTAGATACTTTCCCACCCCCAACCCCCTCACATTCACCAAACATCAATGCGTGATGAGATGAGCGAGCTTGGACCCGTAAAACCTCGTGCAGCACAAACTACACGTTGGAGCCGAGTTGCCTCCCTTTGCCGTCAACAGTCCCATGACTAAAAAGTTCCAGAGGGAATATCTCCGGAACGGTCAGAGGTTCGCCTTCCAAAACGCGATCCAGTAACGGGGGAGCGACATGCCAAGTTTCGCGGTGATCCGTGCTCAGGCGGCCGAACGCATAGAGCAGACAGATATCCAGATAGACAGAAACTGTTTGGGTTTTATATATATAGACTAGTTGGTTTACCCGTCTCCACCTTTTCCTGTCTCCACCTGTTCCCGTCTCCACCTTTTCCCGTCTCCACTTTTTCCCGTCTCCACCTTTTCCCGTCTCCACCTTTTCCCATCTCCACCTTTTCCCGTCTCCATCGTTTCCATTTCCTTCTTCCCCTAAACAACCATACCATAGATACTTTCCCACCCTCAACCCACTCACTCCCCTCCCCCCCTCCCTGGTCTCACCGCACCCCCCAGCATCACCCCCCCTAAATAACCGTACCATAATACTTTCCCACCCCCCACCCAATCACATTCACCAAACATCAATGTGTGATGAGATGAGCTGAGCTCGGAGCCGTAAAACCTCGTGCAACACGAAGCACACTTTGGAGCCGAGTTGCCACCCTTTGCCGTCAACAGTCCCATGACTAAAAAGTTCCAGAGGGAATATCTCCGGAACGGTCGGAGGTACGCCTTCCAAAACGCGACGACTACCCCCACCCAGTCATGGGGGAGCGACATGCCAAATTTCGTGGAGATCCGTGCACGGGCGGCCGAACGCATAGAACGGATGTACAGATATCCGGATAGACAGAAACCTTTTGGGTTTTATATATATAGATTAATACTTGTCGAATAAAATTCACGCCCTGTGTTGACAAGAGCGCCAGGACACTGATTTCACCACCGTGGTACAAATTACCAAATTATTTATGTATCAAATCCTGGTACAATGGACATTCGAATAAGAAATGTCTTTCATCCTCATCCGATTCATAACAGGCTGGACAAAGGAATATGTTGTTATTACATTCATTTGTATATCTGTATTTATGAATAAACAGATCGCTGAAGCCAGTGCGGAAACGAACATACACGTCACGAAATGCTTTTTTGTCTAGTGCAAATAAATAGTCTTCTCTGCCCCAGAGAGTCTTAAAGGATTTATAGAAATCATATCTGCAACTTTTCATGAGAGTTTCAACCCATATACCCCTGTATTCACCTAAAAGGCGTGTTTTAAGTTCTCTAAAAAAATTATTTCTCTCGTGGTACGATTTGCTCTTCCCACACTGTACCAAAATCGTATCTATACAATACTGACTTCATCTTTTCTGCATAGGTTTGGTTAGCACCCGAGTGTAGCATAGTCTTATATGCTTTATGGGGATATCTGGACAGGTCCATTTTTAATATCCTCAGCCAGTATTTTACTGCTGTAATTGTAGCATTGATGAACAAGGGGTGCCTACCCGTATCACCATACACAATAAGATTTGGCGTTTGTGGGGGTACATTAAGAAATCGTTTTAAGGTTTGCAAATGGACGGCTTCAACAACAGAACAATCACTCAAACCCCACAATTCTGATGAGTACAATAACACAGGTTGCACCTGGGCATCAACCAGTTTAAAATAAACATCTGGAGAGACACTCGAAAGTTTTCTAAGACACTTATTAATCTTTATCAAACCGGCCCTTGCCCTCTGTACTAGATCTGACTGTAACATGTTAGAGGAGAGTCTTGTAGTAAAGAGAGTCCCAAGATATCTATATTCGTTTACAGTCTCTAGCGTGTGTGTTCCCAAATACCATTTTTCATGTTCAGCTAGGTGTCCGCCATTACGAAACCCCATGGTTTTTGTCTTTTCATAGTTTACATCGAGACCAATAGCTTCTGATGCCTTATGTAGATTATTCAACTTGTTCTGTAACCCTATAACGGTGTCGGACATAAGGACAACATCATCTGCGAACAACAGCAAGTATACAATTGTGGTATCAGGCATGAGTTGAATACCAATTACCATGCTTACCATACTTTATCACAAATTTAGCTACATAGTTCACAAGTAGAGAAAAAATTATCGCACTCATTTTGCACCTCTGTTTTAATCCCCGGTCACATGCAAATGAGCTGCTGTACCTCCCGTTGCAGCGTATGCAGCTGTACATTACAATAGATAGCCTTGAGCATGCGCAGTAGTCTCCCTTTCATTCCATACCCACTAAGAATTTTCCAAAGAACATTTCTATTGATACTATCAAACGCTCTCTTAAAGTCTATAAAAGCTGCATACATTTTTCTACGTCGTGATAGGTGTCTCTGAGTGACAGAATGCAAAACAAAAACATTGTCAATAGTCGAGTAGCATTTTCTAAAACCTGCTTGCTCTTCCCCTATAATGCCATAGTCATCTGCCCAGTCCCGTATCCTTTCCTTACTAAAAGAACTAATAAGGGAAATTCCTCTATAATTTTCAGGTTCAGAAGGGTCTCCACGCTTATAGATGGGCAAAATCACCGATTTCATCCAAATAGTAGGGAAAATGCCTTTATCTAAAATAGCGTTGAACAATTCAGTCATCCGAGTTAAAAGAAGTCGTGATGTACATCATTTTAGTAAACTAGAGATTTCGCCTACCGGCAAAAGTATACTATTGACTCGGGTTTACAGAATGGATGTACGTTTGAGCATTTCAAATATTACTTCATCATACCCTGAAGCCCTCCCCGTTTTCAATTTTCTGATAGCAGTCTCCACTTCTTCAACGGTAATGACAGCATCAAGTTCTGAGTGGCCCTCTACAGTAATATCTAGCAACTCATACTCAATATCATGGCAATGGGCAACAATAGGTTCCGTGAAAATGTTACTAAAATGGTTATACCAAACCTCACACGCAATGTTGCAGTGGACCCGTGCCTTAGAGTTCAACTTTCTAATTTGTTTCCAGAATACAGATGGCTCATGAATACTTTTAACAAGAGTCATAATAAAGTTATTTCTATACAATACTTTCTTATCTCTAATTAACTGTTTGTAACTATTTCTTTGTACAATATACATCTTTTTATCATAAATTGTCAATGTACGGGTATATTTACGCAAAAGTGAACGCAATTTTCTTTTTGCAGAGTAACATTCTTTGTCAAACCAAGGATGACCATAATGCTTGACCCCACACACAAACGTTTTTCTTAAAGGTTCTGCCGCCTGTACATAGCAATCAGTAATGGCTTCTGCTATTGTGTTTACACTGATATCAACAAGGAAACATCTGTCTAATTGTTCTGCATTACTCTGTAAATTTCTTTTGAAATAATCTTTCATACTAGGATCCCACATTATTCTGCTTAAAATAAAAGTTTCTTTTCCAGAGTGTCTTACTATGTCAGCCTTGCTCTCAAAACTTAGTTCCAAACATAAATGCGCCGTGAAAGTGCTTTCTTTCACACTCAAATCTTTACACAACGACAACAAATCCTTTGAGACCAAATAAAAGTCGATTACACTGTTTCCCGTACTGGAAATATATGTAAAATTGCCAGATGTATCTCCTGGTATTGAACCATTCAATATACATAGATCATATCCTAAGCAAACAGATAACAATGCATGCTCGTAATCGTTAACAATGGCATCCTGCGACTCACGGTTTGTAAACATGTCACATCTAAGGTCAAACGATTCTTTAAAAATTTCAACATAGCAGTTCCCTGTACGTGCATTAAAGTCTCCACAGATAACCAGGGAACAATCATCATGGGCATCTGTCACGTGTTCTAGACACTGTTCTAGGATAAAGATGCCATTATTTTCTTCAACAATGTTATAATAAGGCGATCCTGCGGGCGGCACGTAAACACAGAGTGCAAGAATATCCTCATCCGTTAAAAATAGTTGTCTACTTAGTTTGAAGGCAAGCATGTTATCAAAGTCATAGTCTAAAGATTCAACAAATTCAACAACACTCTCCCTAACGAGACAAATTACACCGCCCGATCTTCGGCCTCTCTCTGATAATGTACAAGCTGGTGATAAAAAACATTTGTATCCCTCGAACATGCTACTGTCTATATAATCAACAAAAGTCTCAACGAGAAAGGCGGGAAATCGGGATCATCAAAGTGAGACAAAATGTCATTAACATTCCAAGAAAAAAACGATACGAACGTGAAGATAAGTCAGCGCTTGTGACAGTACCTTGGCCTGACCGCTATAGGTGGCGCCTTCGATCCCTGACCTCGTCACAGAGCGAGTCTGGACACGGTCGTGTTGTTGATGCTGCCCTGGGGCATTCTAGTAAACTAGAGATTTCGCCTACCGGCAAAAGTATGGCCCTGGGGTGACGTGCAGCTTGTTGCCCTTGTAGAAGGCGTAGTTGCCCGCCTCCCTCGCCTCCTG